>JABAKA010024080.1:15843-79404 GCA_018857285.1 Termitomyces sp. Mi166#008 | reverse complement strand
AATCATCGAGGGCATTTTCTAGTATACCTACAAAGTTGTCGATGGAGGTCCTCAGAAGGATCTTTGCTTGTCCATATGGGAGCTGACTTCAGTAGATACTTCCTTGGACCCTTACCATGTATTCAGTTTGGCTGGCAGTTTCCTATGTATACCTCCACATGCTGGTTCTTGCATTTTTGCCATCAATCCTTCACAAGCCATCTCTCATGTTGCTTTGACTTTTATGATTGATTCTGGAAATGCAGGCAAAATTCATGTCCTCCCTATTGATAGAGTGGGTGCTCTTTCTTTCTAACCTTTACTTTGCTTATTCAGCATTGCAGCTCATGCTATTCTTCAATTCAATCAAGTTAGAGGCCAAAGCTGTGGTGGCTTAGATCTGTATAGTATGGTGTTACTGTCGACGACTCACCTGGTCCTCCTAGATCATCTGCAGTTTTCAGGTGGCACATCTATCAAACTAACATGATTTGTTATTTACCTATATATTTACCCCACCATCAGAGCCATACGTACTGTACCCATCCTGCCCATGGCCACACTCATGTTTGTCACCTTCCCCATGACCATCCTTTATCCCCCATATCCACCTCCATGCCATCTCTCATACCCTCCATCTGCACCTCCATCTGCACTCACTGTTAATACTTGCAATCACAATATCTTCTCATGCATGCTTCACTTTCTCTTTGACAAATACAAGTTCTTTCAGTTGTACTATCTTACATGGAAGCTTACTATGACTAGCTATTTTTTTTGGCTCTCTCATTCAAAATCAGCTCCTTGAAAACATACTATTCAGCATTGCTATCCAATACATTCTTGACACCCTCAATTGTCCTCCAAAAAGTAATCTCTTTAAATTTGGTCTTCAAGTTCTTGGACAATACCAGGTGTGTACACTTCAATATGAGCCGTATTTCTGCATTGGATGCAAGGTACATAAGCACGGCTAAGCTTGTGACACTAACCTGAACCCATTCATAGTCCAGAACAGAAACTACTATTGAACATTGAAGAGTGGTTGAACAAGAAACACAAGGGCCTCATTTATGGAGTAGAAACTGAACAAAACATTTTTAACATTTTGTTTGTCATCTAGAAGGCTGGGAGAGGGCATTTTGGCACTCTCCCAGTCAGTCAACCTCATGCAGGCTCAGGACTGAGGTAGGGTGGAGGAGGGGATTGTGGTGGAGGTTTTGAGGCCATGGGAACCAAACAAAATGTTTTTAACATTTAATTTATTGTCTAGAAGGCTGAGAGAGGGCAGTTGGGTGCTCTTCCAGTGTCTTGGCATTGTGGAGGGTTGTTGTGGAGGGTCCAGAATGGGAGTTTGTGTAATTACTTGAGGATTGGAGACTTTCACACAGTATTCCCATCTATTTCATTCCACCATCATAAATCAGTCAAACAACAATTCTGAGCCCACCAACAATGACTCTGCCTTTTGAACCTAGTCAGTCTTGAGATCTTTCTCTTGCTTGTCAAATTTCTGATTGGTTTGCAGCACAACTTGAGGCAACTGTTTTGATTGTGGATGAAATTGTTAGCGCCAGGATTGATGCCAAGACCAGGGTGAAGAGTGTAGAGATTGAAGGAAATCTGACTGTTCAAGCATGTGTAAATCAACAGCCAAGCATTAATATGAGTGCTACTATGAGAAGCAGCTATACTGGTAATGGAGTTAATGTCAACATCAGTGCAGATGTTGGTCTTGATGTTGCCTCAATGGGGTCAATGGGTTTGTGCTTTGAGCTTTGCCTGTCCAACATTCTTATACACATTCAGCTGTTTCAAGAAAATTGAAATTCTCCCTCAATTCTCTGTCTTAGATGTTGAAATTCATCCAAATACCCTGACTTCATATATATATACCCACCATTTTCATTATTGTACATACCTGGCCCTATTTAGCATATCCTGATATACTATGATTTTTTGTCAACCAAATGTGCAAGTCAATAAGCATGTGCTCCTCATGCATTGAGCACCATGCTCATCGATGCGATAGGTATTTCTAAACTGTGTTTGTAAGGATATCAGCTATCTATGGGAACCATAGCCACCATCCACCACCTAGCCCCCTTTCCCAGGAGGCAGCAAGCGGCAGGCAAACCAGGCACCAGGGCACTGGTAGGCCTGAAGCAGGCAGTGAGCAAGAGGCATAGAGGTGAGAGCAAGCAGGAGCCAAGGCCATTACTGGAGGCACTCACAGTTGTGTTGATGTGTAGACCCAGAGACACTGCTATTGACAGAACTGGGGATGTACCATGCCCCAGTCCATCCTATATACTACATTGGCTAGTGCTATGACTAATCCCTATATGCTAAGCAGAAGCTGCTGACTATGAGCTATTGGCTAAGTGGGCCAGTATGTATTAGTGATGTGTAATTGTCAATTATCAGCTGATGTACTAGGCTTACTGAGCATGCCGATGCTGAGAGTGCTGACATGAGCCAGACTTACCAACTAGGGCTTGGCAGAGGCTGTGCTAGTGACATAGGATGGCTGTGAGGCCAGCTGACTCAAATAATGGAGAAGACATTGATGGGAGGTGTCGGGATAGGGCAAGGCAGCCCAGAAGACAGCTAGAGTTGCCTAAGAAGGTGATGCTGAAGATCCAGAGCTAAGCCAAGTTAGAGATGGATGGTCTGGAGACCAGTCCCCTGACAGTGTTTTCCGAGAAACACTTGAGTGTTTTCTAATTAGTATTTCTTGAGAAACATTTCAAATATTTCAAATATTCTCCAGTTTTCTACAAAGTGCTTTTCTCATTGTACATATTCCCACCAATCCAAATGTATGATTTCCATGCCAATTGATAATTGATCTTATATGTTGTTCCATGAGCATGTAGTGTCAAAGTTTGACATATGGGGATCTTAAGAATTTTTCCACTATAAATTCTATATCTAAATGTGGATGAATTTGATAAAATATTCTCAATCTGTATTCCTTATAAATTCTGTTGTTTATTCATCAAGGTTATAGGAAATATATTGAATATATCTTTTGGTTTATTTCCTATTTTCTTACAAACTGATATTGGTTATACAATCACATCTTTTGCTCCATTTGTAGAGTGGTATATGTACTGATAAATTCTGACTACATTCTCATTAATTTCCTCGGCTTTGTGCAGGAACTTATGAATAAAAAAATTCATTACTTGTCTAAAATATATTCAATGAGTATATAAGCCAAGTTCTGCAGTATCTGTTCCACATTATGTTGACAAGGATGACAGATCTGCTCCACCTCATGGTCACCTCAGATCTGCCTACTCCAGTGAGCATTGATCCTTTTAGCATTCTGCTATGAATACACCATCACATGAGCCATCCTCATTGCATTGTCATCCATTCCAATCCACTGGCATTAAGGTGATTGATGAGGCCACTCTCCAATCTTTGTGCTAAGGGGGATGAAATGATCTGATCCCTCCAATCAATGGACTAGCTGATGGGTCCCTTTGTGATGCAATCCCTGCACATATACTGCAATTGCTTCACCCACAAGAACCAATTTTCTGATGGAATAATGCAATGGAATCCAACAATGGAACATCACATTGGCCACAGCAGTGGAGGAAGTGCCAGAGGAGACTGCAGGTTCTGGACTCTAGTTACCAATTGGTAACCACGAGTTATTGCAACTCAAGTCAAGCCACTGAGGCCAAATGGCTCTACTTGTGTAGAGTTATCTGGTGCAGTACACTTGATGTGCACTGTGGTGCACTCTTATTTAGATCAATGGACGTTCCTACTGGAACACATTGAGATCCTTGGCCTGTCGGCCATTACTATACTCAGAGTGAGGTCACCTCCCATACCTCACCTCTGTTCTATGCCTTAGACCGATTCATCGGTCTCAAAGGGGGGTATGTAACTGGGTCATTACATCACAACAACTATATTAGGAGCTGTCACATAGAGTGACATTATTTATGGCCCAATATCATATTAGCTAAGAGAACTCTCTTGTACATCACAACATATCTAGTCAAATACCAATCAGTGGTCTGATTTAGCTACTGCATGAACCACAAGTTAGTTCTTCTGTGTAGCCCCAGGGCTACACAATGATACTGAGAGCTCCTCCATAGCCATAGCATTCTCAACTAATACTTTATAGTCTGCTGATGTTACAAGAGGGAAAAAATCAGGAACTTCACATGGTATAGTGAACAACACCTCAAAATCAGTATATGAGTGTGTCACAAGCATGACACCATGAAGAACTTCAACAGCTATTGCTAAAACTGCATCTTGTAGGTCCATGAAGGTTGTTGATTGGGGCTGCTTAAGAATTCAAGCCTTGTTGATGTGTTTGCTAGGTAATTTTTGTCGTTTAGAATATTTAATGATCTTGAGGTAATAAGTAATTTTTGGTGGTTTGTCCTTGTTTCCGATGCATTGAATATTAGTCTATACATCAAAAAGAGTGACTTAAGTGATACTTGCATCCAGAAATCAAGAAAGCTCATCATCACTTGGCTCTGTCAAGTCTGATCCATTCAGAGGCTCTTGAGGTGGGGTAGTGGAAGTGACAGTAGAAAGTGGAACAGAAAGTGGAACAATCTCATTGTCAGGGCTGGATGTTGGAACAAATACAGGGGTCTTTTTTTTTGCCTCTCCTGCAGCCTCTAGATATACCACAATGCACACCTCATGTTGAGCTACCATGGGCTGGCATAGCAGGAGGGTGCAAGGGAGTGAAAGCAGGTATGAGTGGACAACGTCAAGATTTTTCTAAGTCTGTCATCATTTTGAAGCCAAACAATACTTGATCTACTGACAACAAATATGCATACAGCTGTAATATACTTAGATGCAGCAACACAAGACAGGTTGTCAATAGAGTTGAAGTACTTGCAGCTAAACAGCTGCTGGAGGATTATCACTTTATCAATAGTGATAGTAATGCTGCTGATCTTAACTGACCTCAGCAAAACAAACTCAATGTTCCCACTAACCCACCTTTAAAGTCTTTAGAGGCTGAGAGGACACAGTCACCCAGAGACAAAAAGCCAATGTACTCTTTGGTGAAGAATGTACTCCAAGAAAATATTTCTTCTGTTCACCCTTTTTTGGGAATTTCAATAGATACCAGCTGCCAGCAATCAACAATGTTGACCAAACAGACAAGCAGCAAAATGGTGCCCATAAAGCAATGTTGCCTGCCTTCTGGCCAAAATTACAGATGATGGGACAGATGATGCCCTTCCTGCTGTGAGCAGACAACTGACAGGTAACAGTTACAATCAGGCAGCTATACATTTTATAGCAATGCTGACACACACCATAGGATTATTCCTAGGCCCTATAGAGGTATATCATCAGCACTGCCCTCAAGAATGGAAATTGCAACAGTCTAACTTTTTGTAGCATTTCCATGCTAGATACCCATCATCAAGCTCTACATTCCCTTTTATAAAAAAACTACACACCCTTTGAGGCATATTTTATTGCTGCCTTCCAAAGGCAAACCATATGCTAGGGACTTGTTACCAACCAACCCCATTACCTTTTGAGACATTACATCTTGTTCAGGCTCCAATATACATACATAGTTTGGTTTTCAGTCCTTAAGCTATTGAGACCTTCTAAACTAGCTGAGAAACAGTTTGAACCATGAACTGATAGTACTTAGATGACAGTGGAATAGACACTTATATGAGAGTATCTATACATGGATGCACCAAGTTGAACATTGAGAGCAGAAACACAAGTGTTATTATTTAGCACAGAATAAAACTACTAATCCTCTTTAAACCCATTCTGTGCAAGCCTATTTGGTGTTAGTTTGCCTTTACCTGGTCAGCTCATGTGGTATTAATATGAGATGATTAGCTTACTAATTGGCTGCACTTTGTTCTTGAGAGACAGAGAATGCAATATATACTTCATTCCTGACACAGTGACTGGATCATATGTGACAATCTTCTGAATAGTGGCAACAATGCCTGCAACATAAGCAGCAGACTGGAAATTACCAATTTTTTCATCAATTACTTTTGTTAGAGGGAGAATGGACATACTGCAGATGTTCCAGATCCAATGGAGGTTGCCTAAAACATTCAGAAATAGTAATGAACATAGTCTCAAAAGTGCTGCTAGTAAAGCTCACATGTTTGTCTTCAATTGAAGTGCTTATAATGTCTTCACCTGGAGCAAACATAAAAACAGCTAGCCCATGATTTGAGGATGCACGCTGTCCATCTTCAATGTTAGTAGCAGCAATAGTAATTGATTGAGGGCAACGGCCAGGAGAATAAAGGTTTGCATCCTTTCCCTGATTACCTGCTGCAGCCTAATCATCTACTACATTAGGCAGATTGTTTGCAAAAGACAAGGAGACACTGCATACAACAAGGAGAATGTCATCATTTGTAAGCTAGGATTATCAGTAGATGATGCTTTTAGGGGAGCAGAAAAGGCATACTTTGACAACAGCATCATCTAGGGGTTGGAATGGATCCACAACAAGAGATACACAAACAACTGAGGGGTGACCTGAAGCCTTGGCTGATTTATAAATATAGTCAAGTCCATCAACTCTGAATTATAAGTGTAAATCAACAGCCATGCACAAGACCATAGAGTTCATTTACATGTGGGAAGCAAAGCCATGCCTAATGCATTGTACAAATTAGAGACTATAAGTAATAGACAAATTCCAAAAGCAGTCAAGATCTCACCCTTTCTCATCCATAACTTTGACTGCAATAATATTGGCTTTCTTTGCAACACCATAGGTAGCACCAGCTGCAAGTCCACTTTGCTGCAGTTAGAGCTGGAAGAGTCAGTCTATTGGCTCAACAACTTACGCACACCAGGTTCCATGACCATACCCATCTATTCCAGGCTTTCCAACAAATGTGGCACCCCACTTTGCACGTCCACCAAAGTCAGTCTAGGGTAAAATGAGTAAAACCACAGAGGCAATTTGTAGGAACTTACATGGTCAAGATAGACCCCTTTACAGATTATGATAATAAAGTGATTCATCTGTCAGATCAAAAGGCTTACCTGAGTCTAGCAAAGAGATTTGAAGAATCAAATTATGTAGTCTTTATAGTAACGCACCCACAATGTATATATCAATCCCTTCACCAGCATCATCAAAGTAATGAAATGGAAAATCAGTTGCTCTATGTAGCACAATGTCAGTTGGTTTGACTATCTGAATATTAACAATACATACGTGACATTCTTGTATTTAAGTTTGTCTTTGGAGCTCAAGCGTGCAAGTCCCCAAGTAGCATTATATCTTACATTGATCAATTTATTATCAGCCAACATTGACCAGGAGAAGAGGACAAACTGATTTGCTTTAAAAGCAGCTTCTCTAAGACCATCCTCATACTCATTTGCTTCAAAAGCAGCTTTTCCAAGACCATCTTCATAGATTCCCTCGACATCAGGGTTTGCTTGCAACTCTTGAATTTCCTTATCAGTGAATTTGCCTACATTTGAATAACTAAGTAGATGAAGACACTGTAATGAAAGGAATAAAACAGCTCAGAACATACCAGCACAGCCATTAATAATCTTGTAACAATGCACTTTATTGTTTCCATTGGCAAAAGAGAGTGTGGCATTGCTGAATTTGAATGTCACAACATATTGTCCATTTGTTTCACCAGCATATTTGGTAACATTAACCAGACAGCTAGGTGTAACAAATGTTGGGAGAAGTAAGACAGTGCTAGCAAAGAAAGCAGAAGAGAAGTACATTGTGGAGGCAAAAGAGATTATTGGGAAGATTGAGGTTGTTTTATAATTGGTGTCCCACCTTACCTTTATAGCTGCAACTACAACAGCAATCATGATGGTCCTATAAAGTTTTTAACTTTGACAGCAACACTAAAGGAAAAATGCAAGATGTCAGACAATTGATATTACCTATAAGACATTAATTAGGCTCTGTACATGTATAAATCAATGGTGAATGCAATTATCTCAGCTACAATAGCAATTATGATGGTCCTATAAAGTTTTTCACCTTGACAGCAAGATTGAAGGAATGATGGAGGATGTCAGACAATTGATATTACCTATAAGACATTAACTAGGCTATGTACATGCATGGATGAGTGGTGAATGCAACCATAACAACAATTATGATGATCTTATAAAAGTTTCCTTGCTCTCCTCCACATTGACATCAAATTCTGAAAAATCAGTTCACACATCTCTTTGAACATAAGTAATCAAACTCTATGTGTCAGTCTTAATTAATACATAGTTTGACTTATAATCCTTACAAAAATCATCATTTTGAACAAGAGTTCATTGCATAAAATCATCAACTGAGTACACAGAACATGATCAAGTAGAGTTGACTATGCAACACATCAGTACCAGTAGAAAGCAGAGATGTAAGCTCAGTCACTATCATCATTTGATGGAGGTTTAAAGAGGTCAAGTTGACTCCAATCAAGAAGGAGTCTAGATACAGCATGAGATTTTCTTCTGACAGCCAATTTAAAAGCTGTGATGAATGCATTTTCAATCTCTCAACTGGAGTTTAAACTGGTAATAGGTCCATCTAGCAGGGATTTGAAAGAAGATATGTTCATGAGATTTCTAATCAGTCTGACATACATGCTCTTCTCAATTTCATTTTCTATGATTAATGGTGATGACATATCAGGCAACCAGGACATCTCAAGGAATATGCTCTTCAATTGTGAAAATTTGGCTGGGATAAAGGCTTATCACAGAGAGTCTTGGCATCTCTTGTGCCAGTCTCTATCACTGGCAAATGCTCTTTACAGAATTTCATTCTGTTAAAAGACCTCCTTCTCCCATTGTTGGATGTCCTTGAATAATCATATGTGCTGTTATAATGGCTATCAAAGAAGTCTACCATAATGAAGCTGAAATGTACCTTGATGAGCTGATTTGGTGGCTGGTCATTCATTACAACATTGCAATCTTTCAAAGCACACTGTATAGAAACCTCTGTGATGCTGATCTCACTTGAAAACCATTACACAAGATTGCATAAGAACATGATGAGGAGATGTGAGCAGAGTATTGGGCAACCATCAGAGACCATTCTGGTGGGCAGGGAGAAGAATTCATCTTTGTTGATGAAACCAGTAAAAACAATCATGATACAGTATGACAAGATAGTCTATCTCTTGTAAGAGAATGGGTTGATTTTCATTGACAACTTTGTCCATGGTGAATGGTACTCTCTGGTGGCAGCTAGCACAGTGGATGAATATATTGCTTCTTACACTGTTGCAGGATCTTTTGATGGATTGGACTTCCATGATTTTGTGTCCAAGGTGGTATGTATCCTGAAATAGCTTCATAGGGCTTATACTCACACTATTCAGGTTACAAAAATGAGTCCATACCTAGGAAACCAGTTGATTTCATCAATGCTGCAGGTGAGGTTCTCAAATGATCATTCAAAGTCTCTTGGACTCAAACTACTATACCAGGTACCAAGAGCATTTTCAATGCCTGCATTGCATGATTTACAGGCATCAACTTCTTCTGTGCCCTAGCTGAGCAGGCTGGTTATCCTGATGGTTTATCTTTTGTGATGGCCTGCATGTCACACTCATGGAGTGAATCAGCAATTTAGCAGAAGGACATCCAGTTAATAGCATCACACTACTTGGTACAGAGTTGCTTGAGACCAATGGCAGCTTATGGAGGTGAAGCATAAATTATGACCTCTCAATGCTTCTCATCTAGTTCATTGCCCTTCTCATTTGTCAGTTGCTTGTCTTTTGCTGCATGCTCCTCCTCCCATATGCACACCCTTTACTACTTGACTGCCTCCAGTGCCAGTACAGTCTTTACCTCCAAAAATCCCCATGAATGTAGATGCCTCTTGCCAGCATGCATTGACACCTCCCTTCTGCTATTGCTGTGGAAAAACTAGCCACTTTGCATACTATTGTCCTCAGGGACTGGAAGTGTGCTACCTCTTTCCCTCAGAGCAAGAGGACCTGCTACAGCTCTGTAGCTGGGACAGGGGTTGTCGATATAACAGGGGTACATCTTGGATGAACATGAGAACCGAAATCTCTGTCCTCAGAAAGAAACAATTGGTCAAGGCAGGCTTGATAAAATGAAGCCAGACGCACCCAGATCAATTACATTGCCCTTAAAGGCCTTCTTAATCTTGGCCCCATCGAGTGCGACAATTGAAAGTCCAAGATGCGAACGGACATAGTGTCAATATTTTGCGACGCATGAGCTACATACAGATTCCTTCAAACCACAGTATGTAAACAAACCCACTCAGAAACTAGTGACCTGCAAGAACTGATTACCAGTAGGTACTAATGCAAGTATCTAATTGACCACAATCCACAGGCTTGATGCACCAGAGATTCCCACCAACACAGACGAATCCTGGGCATCCAGACAAGCTTGAGAGATCAATACTTGCAGCGAGCCGCGTTGTATAATGTCGTCTACTCCAAGCAGACCAATCGTTAATGTGGGTGGGGTGTACATATGCCACAAGTATGTAGTTCCGCCTCGTGGCGTCGATCCAACCTAAACGGAATATGGAATATCGATTATTGCTTTCTTCTTCGAAACCTTCTCGGAAGTCGCCTTCACGTGTCATGACAGCGACCCTTTTATTCACACCACTTCATCCAATTCCAAAGTTTTCCAAAACTTACAAAGGCTAGCCGCTTGTGATAAGTCCCGGCCGTGTAAAAACGTGGTTTCACCTCGTGGCGCCCCAAATGGGATTGGTTTCCTTATCTTCTCTTCTATGTACATACATAGAACGCCACCCATCACGCCATCGTCAACGCTTCGCTGGCGGTGATTTCGGTCCGCTGGACCACGCGCGCATTCCGCGGGACAAGGGTATTGTGTTGAATTTAGCATAAAGGATAAGGATACAATCTATACTGCATCGATGAGAATGAGGATGAGGATGAAAAGGGCTCTGGGTCTTCGTACAAATACTGTCAAGGGGTTGCTATCCAAAAAGCGTATACATGAAATGAAGAGGAAGAGAGGGCAGGGGGTGAGATGAGGGTTGGATGACGTACGTGATATGGTATGGTATGACGGGCGCGCAGTGGAAAGAGGATGATAACTTGTAAAAGAATGAGTGAGTGAGTGGCAGGTGAAGGGAATGCTACAGCTACTAAGTACTACCAATACGTGAAGCGTTTAGCGTAAAAACGGACTGAAAAAAAAAAGGAAAATGGAGTCGTGTATGTATGTACGTGTAGTGTATGTAGGCAAGGAATGTGTATGCTTGGGTTTAATACAAAGATTTAATGCGATGCGATTCGATGTGGGTGGAATAAATAGTAGTCAGGGTCTTTCGGTCGATCGGTCGTCTCAGGTGGCATGGGTGCTGCGTGGGTACGAGAAAACTCATCGCCTCGCAACACGTTTCCGCTCCCTCCCCTCCTCTTCGTCTACAGACATTGCGTCCGTCGACATCTGACCATGACCCTGCGCCTGCGCGTGATTCGGACCGACATTCTGGTTCTGCTGATGCTGATGCTGGTGGCGCGAGCTCCTTGTCCTTCTCCTGCTCGACCCAGCAACGGCAGTATTAGAGTTCGGATTGTTGGTTATCGACCCATCAATGGAGACCGGGACCGCCGAAGATGGCGAATCGAGCATCATCATCATCGCGTGCCGCCGCTTCGCGCCGGCAGCGATGGGGATGGGGATGTCGGACGAGGAGCTCGAGTCATTGAGTCCGAGTCCGAGCCCGAGAAAGTCCATGCCTATGCCTTGGGGGGCCCTGGGGCGGATGGGCCGTTGGATGGGCCGGAGGGCGGATGAGGGTTGTTGTGGCTGAGGTTGAGGGGGCGGGGAAGGCGATGAGGGCTCGGAGATTGAAGGATGGGACAACCGGGGGGATGTTGGTGGAGGGAGGGGTACAGACTGATACAAAAAATATTAGACTCGGGATAGAATAGAGCAATAGTGAATAATACCTGCGTCTTTGAACGTGCAGTGGCAGCAGCCTTGACCACGGGTGGCTTGTTATGATTATGATTATCGACCTTTGCGCTGACAGGCACACTCGAAGGCCGATGCACACCCGGCGTCGTCCTCACCTTCCCCTCCTTCTCCCGCTCGTCCTCCTCGTCCTCCTCCTCCTCCCGCGCCTTGATAGCCTCCAACCGTGCCTCTGTCCAATCCATAACACGGCCAATCGTCAGGCCACCTTGTTCGGGATCATGAGCCGGCGCCGAGACGCCCTGCTGGATCATCGTGAGCAAATCATGGCACGCGGCTGCGTATCCGGCACTATAGGCCCGCTTCGAGTTCTTCCGCGAGGATTTGTACAGCGTCGTTATGCTCAGAGCCGCCGCTATACAAAAAATGTTGATTTGTCAAAGAAAAAATCGGAAAATAATGGGAAATAAGGTACCTCGGAAGTTGTTGGTCAGCTCCTCGGTGTTGTGCTGCGCTGTGGGTAGGGAGTTGACCAGCGTGTGCAGGTTCAGAGATTCCATGACAGTTGGAGAGAAAGAAGTAGAAACCCTAACCATATAAATTGTGGTCACGCCCTGTCACAATCGGATCGCAGCAGACAGATTTCGGCGATGCGGATTCTTGCCTTTGCCATTCTTGTCGGATTCTTTGTCTTCTGAACTTTGTATTCCTTGTCTACCGCTCGTTGCCGTCTGCTTGACGACTTCAGTGAATAACATATGACAGCGCAGTTCTCTCAGCACTTGTCACTGGACTGGACAACGTCTCATCACTTTATGACGTATCGGCTCTCTCGGGTGATCCCACCCTCGAACCCCACGTTGAAGTTAACATTGTGCTGTGTGTGATTAATGGAACTTAATGATACGCTTGACAGGCGACATGGGTATCGTTGTATACGTCTACCCGACTGAACTCGAGCTTGACTTCAAACGTCTTCTTAACAGACAATACCCTGTTTTATAATACACCATGTTCGCATACGTGGACTTTATATCATAAGTAATTTGAGTCTCCTCTAGTCCGACTCGGTTAATCAGTTATGAACCATCTTTGCTCCACAAAACTCCTGCTCCCTTTTAACTACTACCTCACGCCTGGAAGAACGCAAACTACACGAACGCCATCGCGTTCCTAGAGTTCGAGAACAAAGTATACACGACGATGCGTCTTATCAATCTCACTTTCCATTCGTCTGAACTGGGATCAGGGGTCAAGTGCGAGGGTACTGCTATATTGTTACATGTACTACAAGGCACGTCTCGTCAGCTCTCTACCACCTTCAACCTCTTCGCATCACCTCTAACCATTGCCCGCTCGACAGGTCTAGATTTCGAGTTGAGCAATGATGTTTGGAAGGCGATATAAGGTATCGTAGTACCAGCTCAATCCGTGTCTACCGACGAAAAACTTTTTTGGTGACAACACTCAAAGTATGTGCCGTATACTTCTGAAATCCAACGAATTCTAAACTAAAGTCATTCATTTAGTTCAACTGCCCGAGCTTTTGATGGTCGTTGTGGCTCGCCAAGAAATCTCGAGCCCAACGAAGACCTACGATCCTACCAAGTTCGTACTCGCGCATTCATCCCGGCATCGCTATAAAAAAATCCATCTGGTACCGAAAATACCTTCGTACACCCCGGCCCGCCACACGGGCCCTAATCGATCCCATGACTCCCCCACGAACTCCCAAACGAACAACTTATAAAGAAGCAGACTTCTCACCCAATGGGCTCAAACAATGCCTATATCCCTCATAATCTTTATTCTCCTCTCGCTCTTAACAGCGACATCCGCCCGAGCCCCGACCGGACCCTGGGACACCTTCAACTTCGCTCCACACTCCAAAACCGTCTATCCGGCCTCTATACACTCCTCCAATGGTTCAGTGACGAATCCCCAGCTCCTCGTTAACAACTCCGGCTCTGCTGTGCTCGGCGGAAAGGATGCGTGGGTCGCGTTGGATTTTGGTGTCGAGGTACGTGTCGTGTGCTCTCCTACCACCCTGACTTTGCTAATATGTAACGTCACCCCAGGTCGGCGGCCTCATTTCTTTCAATATCAACGCTATCAACACCACCACTCCCACCACCACCACCTCGCTCTCCCTCTCATTCACCGAATCCCCCCTCCTCATACGCCCCACCGCATCCGACGACTCCTCTTTCCCCTCCGCCAACACCACGTACGACACAGTCCTCCGTATCCCTGGCCCAGTTACGCCAGGGTACTGGACGCAGCCCGCGTCCTCGCTCCGCGGGGGTTTTCGGTTCCTCACCATTGTTTTCAATTCAGCCGAGGTGGAGACGACGATCTCGATCTCGAATGTGTCGTGCGCGATCTCGTTTATGTCGCATGTGGACGATCTGAGAGCGTACACTGGGTACTTTTATGCGCTCGATCCAGTGTTTGATGATATGGACTTTTTGACCAAAGGTCCTCGCCTATCTTTCAGTGATCGAGCGGCCAGTGCTGATGATGGTTCCTTTGGATTCAGTCTGGTACGCAGGCGCATATACTGTCCAAACGAACACGGTCCCGGTGGATACGGGACGGATGGTGCCGTTTGCTCATGCTGGGAGTAAGTCCACGAATACGATGCAAGTTCATGATGCTCATGATAGGCTCACGCAGCGTGGGCGAACAACGCCACTCTCGGTGTAGCAGGCCCAATCATCGTCGACGGCGCAAAACGTGACCGGTACGTCCTCCCTCACTTCTCATGAAAAAAGTTCTCCAACGCGTACGCAGGGCTGTTTGGCCAGGTAAGCCTTTCTAGCCCCTCCAATACCCCTAGTTGAGGTTGAGCCGTGTGTGGTTGATGATTTCCGACCAGGCGACATGGGTATAGCGGTCCCGACCCAATTCGTGTCGACGAACGACCTCCTACCCACGCGCAACGCCTTGTCTACCATGTTCGCCGCGATCAATCCACGAACCGGTGCCCTCCCCGAGTCTGGGCCACCCCTCAGCCAGATGGGGTCCGACACGTACCATATGTGGACTTTGATCGGGACGTGTGAGTCTCTGTTTGCCCCTTCATTCTCCAGCTCAGTCGGACTCGAGACTCACTTGCATATGTTCAGACAACTATTTCCTGTTTTCGGGTGACATAGCCTGGCTTGAGGACGTCTGGGCGAACTACACCAAAGCCGTCGGGTTCCTGGAGAACAAGGTTAATGCGACGACGGGTCTTATTGATATCACGGGTCTGCGGGACTGGGCGCGGCTCGGGGGCGGAGGGTACAACGCTGAGGGTAACGCGATATACTACAAGGCACGTCTGCTTTTTACCACCTTCCAGCCTCTTCGCATAACCTCTGACAATCGCCCGCTCGCCAGGTCCTCACAACCGCCTCATCCCTCGCCACCTACCTCAACACAACTTCACTTGCCTCTCGCTGGTCCGCCGACGCCGCCACCCTCAAATCCTCCTTCAACGATGTCTTCTGGCTCGACGACGCGGGGATGTACCGGGACAACCAGTCCACGACTTTATGCCCACAGGACGCCAACTCCTTTGCCGTGTTGTTCAATCTCACGACGTCTAAAGAGCAGGCCGGTAGAGTTAGTGAGGACCTCGAGGGGAACTGGGGCGAGAAGGGGCCGGTCGCTCCGGAGTTGCCAGGGACGGTTAGTCCGTTTATAAGCGGGTTTGAGCTTCAAGCACATTTTGAGGCGGGGAACGACGCGAGGGCAATGGATCTCCTGAGACGGACGTGGGGGTACATGCTGTACACCAACCTCTCGGTGCAAAGCACACTCCTTGAGGGGTTCACGGCGAACGGATCACTAGGGTACGTACTCCTGCCCTCCTTGCCTCCGTCCCTGTGTAATCTTCTCTCCCGACAGCTACCGCTCTACCGACGGGTATAACAACGACCCGTCCTACACATCGCATGCGCACGGATGGTCCTCGGGCCCCACGTCCGCGCTTACATTCTACGTACTCGGGCTTAGGGTTACATCGCCACAGGGGAAGACTTGGTCTCTCTCCCCGCACCTTGGTGCGGGCGGGGAAGGGGGAAGAGAATCGTTGAGTGGTGCGGAGGGCGGATTCGAGACACCGCTTGGGTCGTTCGGCGTTAAGTGGACCTTGTCTGAGAGTACTTCAAGTTCGGATGCAGATAGTGGCCTTGTACTCACGGTGCAAGTGTCAACCCCTCGAACAACGTCGGGTGTGTTCAAGGTCCCAGGGGGAATGGGTGGGACGCTTGAAATTGGCGGTGTGGAGATCGGCGGAGTTGCAGGGGGGCAAGAAGTTAAGTTGGTTGGAGGCGAGAGTGTGGTTGTGCTGCGGATGAATAGTTAGGTTAGGTAGGTGTTGTGTGTTATGTCGTCGGTTTTGAGAATTAACAATGAGTTTTTCGTTACGAAGGGTTGATTTGTCAGGACATGCAGATGTGCAAAGGTTCAGAAGTGGAGAAAAAAGGCTCTTGGTCCGCGCTGACGTGGTTTTCTCTAAAAGGCTTTGTCCAGGACCTCCTCATCCGAGTCAACCTTGCCTCCGATCCTAGTTACTCGAATCTAACCACGAAAGTAGGGACTGTCCTGACGTTTCTTTAACTCTCTACTCGATTGACAAGTCCCAACGTAATTCTGGCTGAACATCTTCCCGTCATCCGGGCCTAAGTACAGCGACAGAAAGTCATTCATTCTAAAGCCCTGCCACGGCGGCCCACAAAATCGTTTTCCTTCTCCCCCGATGCCCGTCGGTTTCATCGAAGGCTTTCTTTCCGCCGTTCGCGTTAACGCTTGCGTTCGGCTCGCTAGAATCGTGACCTGTGTCACCCATAAGGTTGCGTCATCAAGTATCCACCGCCATCGCTGCCGAAGTGTTCACCGAGGAAAGTCAACGGTGTCCGTCATTTTTATTCACCTTCTGTCCGTCCACCTCAATCTCGGCTTCTTATTTGTGTTCTCAATGCAAATTACCTCGTCAGTCCTTGCTCCCTTGACAGCTAAGATTCTTTTTCACTTCTCTGCACGGTGTTTCAGAGACCATATAAATGCAGGCTCGAAACATCCCGTTCGAACTATACTATGAGAACTCTGAGGATCTTCTGTGTATTCATTTTATCCTTTTGAGAAGTCTTGTCTTGGGTGTTCGAGAGGACATCCGAGTAATCTCCTGCATTTCCATGTCACCCCTCTCTCTCCGGGCATGACATTTCCATTGATGTTGTCGTTTCCACTTATAGTTCTTCCCTTCATCGGAGCTGATTACGGATGTAACTTGAGTTGTCTATACCTCGTAGTCGACGTTTGGCGACGTTGGTTCCACCGTGGCCGCTCACCAGTGCCCCAAACAATGCTCACGCTTGACGATGATTTATCCAATTTCTTCATACTGACCTTTGGTCGCAATCGCTGTTCAACTGGACTTGTTGCATTAGTTGAGGTTCGGGCTTGTGTGATAGTGGATATTATTGACCAGGCGATTGTCTCTTCTGCCTCGCTGTTAAATTCTCAGATTTTAGCATATTCTGCATGGGTTCCAGGCTCTGACCATAGGGCTAGTACGGTTTCCAAATTGCCTGTATCGCCTGAGGCTCATGTCTCTTCCGCATCTAGTTTGTATCTGACATACCTTCGTCCGGAATCAAATACTTTCAAATACTAGTCGAGAAAACGTCCCTGAATTCCCGCCCCTGAACCGCCGCTCCCAGAACTGGATGATCCGCCTGCTAGTCTGTAGGTCTCCGCTAGTGGCTAGTGTACCCTTATACTGAAGATTCACCCACGATTGTATCGTCTGCCTTGATCCAGGATGGCAGCTTCTTTGCGGCATATAACTCACGCTGGTACTACCACCTGATTGTAACGAGATCTACAGTCAAAATCATGGATATTTCCACCTAAGACCTTGGTCAGTATGCTGGTTTTTTTCGTGGCCCACGTCATTTGTCGAAAGCGAGTTGGAATGCCTACAAGAGGCGCATACACATTCAACTTCAGCGATTACTTTGCCACTATATATGCATGTTGTCTCGCGTAAATCTTACCAGAGCCGATAGTGTCCAATTTGCACACCTGCTTTTCAAGAACGTATACATCTCCAATCCCCGTCCCGAGCCGCAGTGAATATCCCAGGCTCCACTGCCAAGACGTGGGGTGGCGTGTGGAAGCTTCTTCGCGTCGGTCGATTGAAATAAGCGCCAAAGAATTGTGTCCTCCATGGCTCGGAATTATGGTACTCGAAGATCCTATACATCTGTCAAAACTAATGTTGACAACTAATGGAGCCACGAGAAGACTAGGATGAACCATTGAACAGCTAGAATCCCTCTCAGGCTGTCGTCCGCTAACATATAAACGGCGATTCATTGTAGTGACTGTTCCTCAACTTCAAATGTTCTCCACATTGCGTATCTGGGCTCTTTACTTCACCATTGGCGTTGCGCGTGCTGCTCTCCCAGCGTGCCCCGACCCCGCCAATGCTGACTATGATTATATCGTCGTCGGTGCTGGTGCTGGAGGTGGACCTCTTGCATCCCGGCTCGTAGAGGCCGGCTACTCAGGTCAATCTCATGTTTTAGTCCTCGCCCGAAACTCGCTAACACTCACCACATTTCAGTCCTCGTCATAGACGCTGGTAACAACACAGTCACTTACAACACAACTATTCCGGCCTACTCTTCTCGCTTGCTTCAAGGTATTGAGCCGAATGAAATACACCGGTTCTGTGGCACCAATGAATTAACGTTGTTAAGATCCTCAAACCCATCTTAATTATACCTATCAAGAATATTCCACTGATTTCCCTGGTGGTTTCCCCATTGGCATGAGACATAACTCATGGTGGATTCTTGTGGACTTCTGTCTATTGATAACATTGAGATCCTGAAATGTTGACAGGTATCCTAGGTCTCGTGCTCTAGGAGGTTCAACCGTACGCGTTGACAATCATTCGATTGACGATATGCTAACCAATACTGAAGATCAGCAATGCCATGGTCAACGTTATTGCCGGCACTGAACAAGATTTTGAAGCGCTGGCCACGACATTCAACGACACGACGTGGTCGAGAGATAATATGCAGGATTACTTCAGCCGCATTGAGGATAACCTCTATCTCCAGCCCCAGAGTCAATGTTCCTATCCAGACCATGGTTTCAATGGGTGGCTCAAGACCAGCCTTCTTCCGCTGGATATTTTCACTGCAAACCCTCGCATTCGTGGTCCGATACCCACTAGTGTCTCTAGACGCACTCTCATTGAATTTGTTTAGATCCACAGTTTGAGGCCCTTGCCACGGCTCAGTGGAATCTTCCGGTGATCCAGGACCTCAACACCAGATCGGCTGACTCGGCGTCTGGGGTCACCAACATCAGTTTCACTATTGACGAGCAGCATATACGATCCTCTGTGCATGAAAGGTTAGAAGCCGTTTGGAAATCCAATCCTCGGGAATCCAATCCTGGGAAACTTGAGCTGTCGCTGGAAACCCTCGCTACAAAGATCCTCTTGTGTAACTCTGGCTCCGGCTCCGGCTCCGATGTAACGGCATACGGCGTGCAAATAGCGCCTGGGGCTGCTTTGCCAGTCGCTGCCAATTTTAAAGAGAAAGATCAGAATCTTCATGTTACAAACGTCACGGCAAGATATGAAGTCATCATCAGTGCTGGTGTGTTCCAAAGCCCCCAGCTTGTATGTAGATATTATGATGCAACTGCATCCATCGTTGACTAGCGAAATGATCTCAGCTCATGCTATCTGGGATTGGAAATGAAACTCATCTTTCGGAGTTCGGGATTGAAACTGTAGTGACCCTCCCCGGTGTCGGCACCAATTTACAAGGTGATTGATCCACAGAAACTCAGGATCTTTGTACCTTACATGTTATGTTCAGATCACGATGAAGTCACAGTCAATTGGCGATTGAAGAACAACTATACCTTGTTAGATGGCTGTAAAGCGCTTTCTGACCCTGCGGCGGATCCTTGTCTTCAATATTGGCTTGATAATAACCATGAGAATGGTTATGCCTTCCCCGCAGTGACAAACACTATCATAATGAAATCATCGTCTAGTCCACGACCCGATGTTGTGATATACTGGAGTCCTGTTTTTTTCCCTGGTTTCATTAGAGGTATTTGCAGAAGATCTATCTGGTTCGATTAGGAAGATCTGATTTTTACCTTGAAAAGGGCTACTTGACAAAACGGACGAGATTCACAACGGCCTGACAGCGGTCATCCTCAAAGGTCATCCCTCTTCAAAGGGTACTGTGAAACTGACGGGTTCTCACCCACAAGACCCCTTGGATATTCAGAAGTTACACTTCCAGGCAGATGGTGGCAATAACGATGTCGCTGCACTTCGGGAGGGTATCAAACATGCCACGGAGCTTGTCAGACAGTTGCCAATAGGCTCCTACGTGGAAGAAAAAATAAACACTGGACTGACAACAGATGATGACATCAACAAGTATATCTATGAGCGTGTCTACGGTGGGTATTTTTCGGCTCAAAATCCTCTGATCTCATTTTCCATGTACCGCAGGCCATCACGCATGCTGTACAAATCCAATTGGTCCAGATAATGGTAAGTGATAAGTGATTAAGAATATTGGGAAACTTGAACTAGCACCAATGAATGTTCCAGATCCTAATGCGGTACTTGATGGTAACTTCAAAGTGAGAGGGGTGAAGAACCTCAGAGTTGTTGACATTAGCTCTTGGCCCAATGTTCCCGGATTCTTCCCAACCACCCCAACCTATATGGCAAGTAACTTGAAGCTACTCTGAATGAAAGTGTAATTTACAGGAGCTTCTTCCCAGATCTCCGAAAAGGCGGCCGATGTCATCATTGCAGCAGCGCCCAGCACGTAATGGCGACAAACTTGTGATTAGGATCAATTTTAAATTTGCAGTATTAGTTTTTTTTGGACTTGTCACTTGTAACATCAAGAGATTTTATTTATCAACTTGTCTGGTTTTACTATCAAAAAGCGCGTTAAGTTGTCCCATTTTCAACAAACCTTAACTGTACAGAGTTGAGAGTTTTTGGTTCTCAGCCACTGGCAGCCTGAGTGCACCAAGGTCAAGGTGAGAGAAACTGTTATCAATCAGCCCTAACTGTATTTCTATCGTCTTGTTTACTTGGGGTGAATTGAGGTATTTCTCGGGGCTAACCTTGTCATGCGTGAACCTGAGGCTTGTGTATGATATTTGCTCAGGGGCAGGGCTGAGCAGGAGCTAGCAGAGTAAAGCACTGGGTGGTCCTGATACCCCATCGCCTCAGAGCCACAAAACTATGTTAGAAGGTTAATCCTACGAATGCCACAGTATATGTAAGTTAGTATATGTAATGTGTTTGAAAGTATTGTGTAAGATAGCAAACTCACTCTCAGTCTACATGCCATCGACTGAGGGTGTTCAATGTTAGTCTATGGTGTATATATCATAATTGACAACATGTATTCTCAGTGGAGATTGCCCAGCCTGTCCAACAAAAGAAACAAGAACTTGGCGAGTACAATCGCAACCCTCATGATTTTTGATCTCTTGAAAATGCTTGAAGTCATTGATTCCTTTGATTCAGCATTCCCATGATATAGGATAGGCTGCTTTTAACATGAAATATTCGGAAATCATGAATGATCCATTGCAGCGGCAGTATGAAATACAGAAACTGATCATGCGCAGAGCGTTTCCACCTGATATACAGAAAAGGAATTCTCGTGCATTGTTGTGTTATATTCTTCAAGAGCTCGTCCGGGAAAGGCCTGAATATGCCCGTCACCCTTGGAAGAAGGGAGGTGTTCTATGTGCACCAAGGTTTCTCGTCGTTTATCAATTTTTTCACAGACATTTCGACAAGATCATCTTTTCTATGATACGTTTGGCGCATTTCCAGCAGTTTTAGCAGAAAGAGTGGACCTCTCTCCCATCGAATGATCAGTTGGCATTTGTGAAAGACCTTCAGCATGCCTCGTAAGATTGTCAACGTGATTGCAGCGCTGAACCTCATATCCGTTCATTAGTAAGGGACACATTCACGGGATTTCATATCCAACACAATCCAGGCGGGACACAATGGTTTCAATTACTCCCAGATGTGCAATTCAACATCCCAGCCAACGGATTGGCGGTTCATTTCCAGTTTAAGGGCTGCGATCCAATTTTGTTGTACTTTACAAAGGTTCCGTTGAAAATTGAAGTGTTTGTGCCTATGTTGAAGTTGTATTCTGAGCACCCAGGGGACCAGGAAATAGTATTGGCATGGAAGGGAGGGTGCTAAATTAAATCGTAGAGATTAATTGTACCGTTGATAGAAATCCTCATGTCATGCCCTCGGATCAAAACGCTCTGATTTTGCATTTGAGCCACGATGGATGCTGTGGTGCCAGAAGAAATCATGCACGAGCTGACGCAGATCCTGTCGAATCTTGTGTTGGGCGACAACAAAATTCGGTCCAGGTGAGTGACGAGCTACAAGCAGGATGCGATGAGCTGATAACGGGGAGCGATGCAGTGCAGAAAAGGCGATCAACGAGCGGCTTGCGCAGACGCCCGAGCTCTATCTCCTGGGCCTTGCCCAGTTTGCGATTGCAGTAACCCTAACTAACCCTACGTGGCATGGGCTGCGGAGCCAGGCGTTTGAGATGGTGCAGCAGGATGGGGCACTCGGGCGGGCGAGTGGGGTTTGTGGGTGTGTCCAACTTGATTGTGGACCTGCAGACGGATGCGGTTGAGGGACTGGAGGATTCAAAGAGCATCGACGTCTGAAATGCTGCGACCCTGTGTGCGTCGGTTGCGCATCCTTCTTCGGCCGATGCGCAGCTCGTGTCTCAGCTCCTCTGCCCGATGTTGTGCACCCTCGCCTTGCTCTCCGCTGCCCTCTCATCCTCAGACGCGGTCCCTCCCCATCTCTCCGTCTTTCTCCATCCTCACCATGCTCTGCACCGCCCACCCCGCCCTCTTCGCCCCACACCTCCCAAGGCCTCATCCACCTCCACTCATCCTGCCCCCCTCAAGGAATTGGAAGCGAGGAGGGGGTGAGAGGTAGTGGATGGGAAAGAGGGAAAAGCGGAGGGAGAGGTGGTTGATGGTGGAGTATAGTCAGCAGTACAAGAGCATGAGAAAGTCGTTTATCCAGGCTGTTACGAGTGGGCCGTGTGTTTTTATTTCTTTTCATCGTAATCTAACTGTTCACGCGCTAATTGATTTCCTTATGCTTGCAGACCCCGATGCACTGCCAACACAAACTTCCATGGCATGCTGATAACCTCCTCTAACTAGCAGAAGTCTACCGTCATCGCGAGGGTACATACATTTTTCCCTTCTTTACCCAATAACTCATTATGCGTAGAATACGCACAAGCTTTCGACTTTGTCAACCGCGCCCTCTTCACCCAGGGCATCATAATCGGAACAATTCCACCCTTTGTTGCTCCAATGACTCTCTTGAGCTCTTCATCGAAGATATCTATGGCGTTTACTCAGTACCTACACTCCTGGGCCTTACTTCGTAAATCCATACTGTTCAGACGTTCAGTTCCTGTTTTTTCGACCTGGTTTCTCTCGGGCTCTTGGATCGATCATGAAAAATCTCATGAAATTGCGCTAGGTTCGACCAAATATCCCTTTATTCCCCTGGCAGCTCGGAGGTTTGATTTCCCCATGTCCCTACTTGTTAGTTGTTTCCAAGAATAGAGTCGTTATATGGAGTACTTCTTTGACTCGAAGCTAACATTCCTTCCAGATGCCCCTAGGCATTAAGAGTCAACGGTCATGTCATCAGGCACATAAACAACTGTGGCATCCTTACTTTCTCGTACGCTCACACGGTCGCTGACAAGTATGACTCGAAACGACTCAAGGCAACCACAATTTATATTAGCTTTATATTAGCTTCCATCTCCCATGCTCAAGCGCATACTTCGCATGAAAAACAATCTTCTAGACTCTATGTTTATACCCGTCTTGTCCTTTGTGACCCAAATTAGGGCGCTTCTTCTGCATCGTGGCTCATTATCTTGTCTCTTTTTTTTTTGCTCACTCAGCATACGCATCCCTTCGGCTATGGCAAGACTCTCCTGTTTCATTGACATCATCCACGCATACAGATGACCCGAAGCTGACAATCCTTCCCGATGACCCTAGGCATTAAGAGTCAACGGTCACGTTGTCCAGACCCAAGTTCAGTGTGTTGGAATGCTGAGCGGAATTTCTCTGACCTCTGCTTCTGGTGTCTCCTGGGACTTTCAATATATATCTTCCTCGCCCCAATTTTGCCCGAAAATAGCCGGCCTCTCGCAAGAAACCTATATAACTCCCTGGAACCTCATTCTATCGCTTGACATGTCCTTATAATTTTGCCGGAATCCTGCGTGTGAAGCTGATGTTAAAAAGCGCTTGCCATCCATTACATGTGACATCGGACCCGGAGGATCCTTGATGTGCCACAGTCATTTGTGTGAACACTAATGCTTATCGGGGTTGTATTCAGATGAATTCATGCAAACTTTTAAGCCCACTCATCCGACAACCACCTCTACATCGCAATCATGACAGGAAATGCATCTGTTCCTCAGCTTCACCCCATTCGCAAGGAACGCGGATGGAAGGCCTGTCACGAAAACCTTCCTATCCAGCATCTCAAGTTGGATGCGATCCCTTGGAAGCGGACAAACGGTAATTCATTGGTGCGCACCGCCCCATCTCTCTTCAGCTATACTGTAGCCTTTTTTGACTTGTCATTTGTAGGAGACTGGTGGCTTGTTACAGAATTTCATATGGAAGAGGATTTTATTAGGAGAATTCTACGATTATCGACCCAGTCAAGGATGCCAATCAGATTCAACAGGTCACCATTGTGTAACGTCATCTGTCATTAATTTACCTGGTCTTTTTTCTGAATTGCTTGGGTAGAGCCAGCTCCAGAGAATTCGCGGGTTCCGAAAACACCATTGGCCCCGTCAAAAGTTGGAAATCGAAGATACATCATGGCCAGAACCTCACTACAGCCTCGTTACTCCACCTTCTCGTTCAGTGGCGCTTAAACAGTTTTAGGAACAATTCAAATGGATTTGGATGTCAACAGTTTGTCCGAGGTGTCATTCGCGCCTTGGAGCAACAAGGATACCTCGAACCCGGGGCAGAAGCCTCTTTTAACCAAGCTGTTAACGATGTCAGGTTAGCTGGGTACAATGTGCCTGATGAGAGGGGGGCAGGTTTCATCTCGAGCATTCTGACAAACTTCGTTTAATTGATTTGCTGTACATGTGTGTATGATACTAGTGATGCTCAACGGATATTTATTCAATTAATGCTGACTGGACGAGATCAATTGGACAAAACCAGGATTTTCAAGAATTTGCCGCCCATAATGAGAGAATCCAATTGACCGGCGTCATAAAAAGTACGAAAGTACGACATTCGTGGATGTGAGTGAAGATACCACCCTGACGCTTCCATTCGCCAAGAACCACTTTAGAGATAGTACAAACTCTCCGCCATCTGGTTCCACCAGCGTTCTTGCACAAAGTACGGTCCACAAATGAAAGGTATCAACACCTTCCAGAACGGGTCGGCTGTGCCACTGACATGTTCAAACCGATTCTGAAGCTGCATTGTCATATATTCGAACCAGATAGGATAGTATCCTGCCCAAGCCCAATCAATGATCCAAAGGCGACCATCGTTGTCCAGGATAATGTTTCGGAGATTGAGGTCCTGATGGGTTATAACGAGCGGTTGTGAATTGTCAAAGCGTTCGTTCCTTTCAGGACCTTGAGGTATCTTTCCCATCCTTGCTGCCATTTGGTGCCGTTCGTTGAAGAATCCAGAAAGCTCGGAATACGATGAGAATGGACCACGCTGGGACCGCACCGTACCAAACATAGGCGACGGGCAGATACATGGTCCTTGCACGCTGGGTGGACCAGGTGGAGTTGTTGTAGACCCTTTTAAGCGACGCAGCTGACGAATGTAGCGACGCAAGGTGAAAGCAATGCTGATTTTTTGCCAAATTGAAAGAGATGGCCAGGCTTCAGAAAGCGTTTGACCTACGAGGTACGATCCATGACAATCCAAATGGAGCCACCCACAAGCCACAACGCACCTGGGACATAATCCATGACAATCCAAAAGAGGCCGTGCCCGCAATCTATGACGCGGCGTACGCGTGGGACAGGAATGGTTGTCTCTGCAAACAGAAGGTTGAGCACGTTCGCTTCTGTTGCATCAGCACTGTTGGCCTCCGCCTCATCCACCTTCGCTAGGTACGGCTTGGCGACTGTATTAGGTGTCGGTTTGCAAGCCTTGCTAAAGGAAATATCCTCTGTAGCGGGGAATATTTTTGGGGCATCATTTATGAGTTCAAGAAGCATGTCATCACTAAAGTGGTCAATGTCCGACTGTTGGCTAATGAGCGTGGAGCAGGGGCTAAAAGGAAGGAAGATGCACTCACAGCTGTACCCCTTTGAGGCCTTCCATCTGGTGTTACATATGTCAGGAAGACGTCTAATACATCTGCTATTGCCCCTAGAAATGTGTAGAACAACCATCTTATATCCATCAGGTTGTCAAAGAGGGCGTATTGCTCTGGGGTCATATTGCTTACTTTATACCAAGCAGTATCACGACGGGCCAGATGAACGTGGCAACAGCCAATTGGATGATGGGGACACTGCAAAACACGGAAAGGCATTCTCACGAGAATTGAGAGAGGCGGTCACTTACGCCAGTAAAAAGAAACGATAAACTCATCTTTGATACATAGCATGCTTTGATCAGTCTACGAGCTCGAGCTGGTTTGAGAGGGTGGTGAAAATGAAATATGTCGGCAAGTCGTTCGGAATAGGAACCGCGTTGCGAAGCCTAACGATCAACGGCTGCTTGACTTCCTCCACCACCAATGTATTTCATCAACACATAGCTGAATTGTACGTCTTTCCATTCGTGCAGCCGGTCATCTGAATACTGATTTATTTATCGTTTCCAGGCACTCTCCGTCATCGCCGTCGGCGAGGGGGCTACCCCATCAGCTCAGGATGACGACGAACACTTCTTCTGCCTACCAACACGACATCTCACCACCACCCATATTGTCCGATGACTAGTGTTGTGGTGACGAAGACACCTTCCAATGACCTGGTATGGCCGTCCGAATACACGGTGCGGATCGACCACAGCAGGAAAATATGACGCTCGCGTAGAGGGTCCTGATGGCGTTCACGCTGTATAGTGAGTTGAGGAATGCGAGGAGGGATTCGGAGCTTGGAAGAGTGTTTGAGAATCACGGCGGTTGTTGAACTTGTCCGGTAAGCCGTACAAGCTCTCTGACTTCTGACTTCCCACCTTTTACCTTTATCTTTGCAGCTTGTATCCTTAGCCGTGTCACCTTCCCCTGTCCCTCTCCCCTCGAGCGTCAAGAGCGCAGTCTTTGCTTATCTAGCCAGGGACAGTCGACGTCCGCTCCTACGCTCGCAATGCAATGACAGCAAGCAGCGTATCCCTGGCCTCTGCATCGCATGCGACACGTGGTTCCTCCTGCGGTACAACTGTCCCAATCTCCAGTCTCCATACTTGTGCGTCCCCGAGGCTGGTAGAGAAGGTTGGGTCGAATATAAATTCAGTGCGCTCGCGATGATTATTTCAGGCTCAAGTGAAGTTCCCTATTGCTTCTACATTAGATCTGCATGTTCTGAGTATCATGACTGGATTCAATCTTTTTCATGGCGTTTCTCTAAGAACACAAGCAAGACCCCTTTCTCAGGTGCTGAGCCCCGAGGCCTCATCAACCACTCATTCCCATATGTACTTACCACGAAGCAGAAATAATAGTCCAAGGTTGGATGGATCCCAATGAGCAGGGAGGGTACATCAAGTATTGTGAGTTTCGCATAACCACAGACAAGTGGTGCGATACCGAGAGTGAGTTATTTGAGATTTGACAAACATGGTAGGTAGGGTCAGTATATATTAAGTGCATGTAACACAATAAAATAATAGACCTCTAGTTCACGCTGAAATTCCAAGGGACGATAAGTTTTAATTTTGGATGCATAGTAGCTGAATCTTCTCCATTCAGATTCTTCAACCCAAAACCTGCAGGTTGGGTCAGACCATATCATTTCAACGATAAGAGCATCCTACCAGGAAGTGTCATTCCGGTATTCACGTGAACCTCAGTCAGAATCCAGAAATATGATGACATGACTTTGGCCAGATGCACAGGGCTCGGTTGATCCACAGTTCACGTAGACGAGATCTTTCAATGCTTGTTGATTAGGTTCCTGCTCGGAGTCACAACCATGACGTTGCCTTTGCAATGCATCAGAAAAGGCGCAGCAAATACCAGCAAAGGCAGCAAGAGATTTCAAGCAGATACCTCTATAGGCCCGTAGCTTCCAAGGCATTTCCGGCGTCCATCGTACTTGATTTCGGAACTGGTATTCTCAAGGACGAGCGCCAGGATTTCAGGGATCAAGAGACAGTCGTGGCGAAAGACCGGTATGTAGAAATTCTGGACAGAGTGATGGTTTACGGAGGGAAAATTAACAAAGAATGGATAGATTAACAATGGCGCCATCATGGTGTTCATCCGCATGGCATGTCGTCACAAGTTTAACCGGACGGAACGCGCTTCTCTCCCTTAACCAAAGTGGATTGTTTGTCAGTGGTCGTTGATGTATCGGATGGAACGCCGAGGTCCGCAGACCGTTCCCTTCTTGGTTCCTTTCACATGACATGTACAAAGAATACAAAGACTCTTTGTTCATATACTTTTACTTATATATTCGGACTCACGTAGATCGCACCCTCAGTCGTCTATATTGAGGGACCTGGTGAGTAACTTGTTTTGCCTTACGTTACATATTGACTGACTGCACATTGCGATAGCTATATACCTGCATTGGACTATCTGCACCGCCTGTCTAGATTGCAACAAATTCTTGATCTCGATTTACCAGCATTTCTCACCCTCTCGATGTCAATCTCATTGTTAAACATGCATAGATGTCTCCTCATCCATGAAATACAATGCATCATCCTCCGTCACCTCACGATAGCATGTCAGTCTCACACTGCTCATAGACGTCCCTATCTGAAGACCCTTTTCTCCTTGGCAACTACTTGTCGAGCTTTCACGGGTGCATTATCTCTCTCAAATTGTGTGAACCATTCTGACTGCACACAACATGAACTCGATAGATACTGCGCTCGATTTCCTTTGGGAATTGCTTCCCGATCTTGGGCTACTTATCAAAGTCATGCCAACAGACTTATGGAGAGCGATCAAAGATCAGAATGGAGATTTTATTTTGGTTCGTCAAGCATTCTCTTAAACATCGATCATGACTCCCAAACTGAAGGGCAACCTCCAGATGTTTTCTCGAGGTCTCAAAGACTCCGACTGGGATAAATTCACCTTTTACGCATACAAGGTGAAGGAAATAAACCAAACCCTCCATAATCTACCACATATCCATATACATCCTAACGCGCTCCATGCCCTCGCCACCTATCAACCACGTCGATGGTTCTTTGCAAAGATCAGATCGATTAGGTTGAGCTCTCGATCATTGACATATCTTCCTCATCTTCCTACCCTAGGAAAAAATCTCAAATCCTTAATGATTGATGACTTGGTGGACAGCTTGTCTGATGAAAGACTCTGCAACCTATTGTCTTCCTTAAGATATCTGTGCCCCGAACTCACGACTGTCATGCTCCAGATGCCAACTCCACAATCATCCGGTTCCAATCTCGCCTTAGCGACGGCTTATGAAGGGTTCCTCTGTGCATTAACGCAGGTCCAAGATTTACGCTTCTATCCAACGCATCCCGAAGCTTTATCCACCTGTATTACCCACATAGCGACCCTCCCCTCGTTGCGCTCTTTTACAACTGGCGTGTTCCTTCCATCCGCCTTATCTCCACCTCAAGGCTCATCGTTAATGATGAGCACTCCATTCATGAACCTGCGTAGTCTGTCCTTCGATGTACAGGCATGGGAAGAAGCACGTATGGTGATGCAATCCATTCCGTCCCCGCTTACTAGACTGCACATAGAGGCTACTGGGAGAGCCCTCGACGGACAACAGAATAATCCATTCCCGTTCCTCAGTGCTCTTGTAGAGCATCCATGTAGCTCTACATTGACAGACCTCAGTCTCATTGACAACGAGGAAGATCAGGAATTTCCGGATTCACGCTCTCTTTATAGAGTTCTCCGACTGACTTCTTTAGAGAATTTGTATCTCTCAATACGAGGAACGCCTTACATGACTGACGACTGGCTCGCACAGGCCGCTGCGACTTGGCCGCACCTCAGAAGCCTAGAAATAACTTGCTCTACCTTGACAACGCTCTATGGTCTCGTGCCGCTGGTCAAAGAATGCCACGAACTCGAGTGCCTCTCAGTCTCAGGCATCTGGAAACCCTTCGATATAAATCGGTTGCATGGCATCACGGGGAACACGAGGATAACGACTTTCTGTGTGGAAGAGTTGGATGTTGTCGGGAATGTAATGGCGATATTCCGGTGCCTGATCGCACTGTTTCCGATGTTGAGGGGGATTACGTGTCACGATTGTGGATACAATGAGGAGAAGTTCAATTATGACAAGCTCAAGCGATGTGTCGATGAAAGCCTGGAGCTTGACTTGTAGGATGGAGTATTAGAAACGTTTCGGATTGTTATTTCTAGCGGTTGGCCTGGAGTCTGATGGAGTTCTTGACAGGTACAACAGGTGTGATCAGGCCACGGACCAAGCTTTGATGTCATCAATGAACAAGAGTTTCTTCTTTTCATCTTCTGTCTGATAACCATTTTCTGCCAGCTTGATACTGTCAATTTCTTGATTTTATGGTCACAATCAACACTGTAAAAATGCGTGGCCCAGCTGAGCCCTGAATCTATTTGGAGTCTATCCGAACAATTGCTTCATACCCAGACATCGTTATTGGCACAACCCTTACGCAAGTTGATGGACTCTCAGCTGATCGGGTCGGAGACAAACTCTTGAGACGTGCGGGAAACACGGTACAGGTTGCGAATTGGCTGTAACTTTTTATCACAATTAGTAGCTATAAAGTAACTGGCCAACGCATCCCTGCGTGGGTAGTTGATGGGTAGTTGATGGGTATAGATCCCAGGCCCAAAGAACGGAACATCATTTTCCAAACCCATGGCAAGCCCTCGCCCCAACTGTCATCCATGCTCGGATGTGTCTCTTTGCAGTTACTGGTCTCATGGAGAGTCAAAAGTGAGGGATAATGATGCCGGAGCAGGGTCATTTGTCGCAGATGAGTATACAAGGTAGATATGTATCCCTATTCTTCCATGTAAGGGCCAGCGAACCATCAAATCAATGGCTTATATGTGCTAAAGACTTAAGACCGTCATCAAGGTGCAGCTGGAGTATAACCTTGTTAAGAACAAGTTGGAACGAGATGCAGGATCACTGTGTATAGCAAGAAACGTGGTGTTGTGTGCCGGATCAGGCGAGAAGACGGAGCTACTCTATAATCGTATATCAAGTGTTATTGCTACGAAGCTTGCGAAGGCGTATTTCGTGGCGGAGCTGAAGAGAAAGGATGAACTGATCATAAAAGCTTCCGAAGTACTGGCTGGCAGTCTTTTTGAGATTCGTATGACAATAGGCTCTTTGTAATTTGATTCACTTTTAGCCTGTTTTCCGTGGTTCTCGATTTGTGCCGTTCATATTTGTCCATGTTGAACATTCCCAGTGAAAACCGGCTCTGAATGCGGCCGAATTAAATTGTCCCTGGCCTGATAACCCGTGGAACTATCCAGCATCTCATGAGAACTCCAAATCACAACCCATTCAAACTTTAAAATGTCTCCCACAGGACTGGTCAAGACAACTACCAGTGGGATCGCCACCGTGAAGGTAAGGAAAACCCAGAGTACCAGCACTGCCTCTCAGGCAGAAAGGAAGCCAGTAACGACCGGTTCAGGAGTCAGATCTCCATTTACCCATACCAACTTGGCAGAGTCATAGCCAGAAGCAGTGACTCCTGTAGAGCAAAGTGTCCAGGCAAACACTGCTATAAGGATGAGCAAGCCTATCGGAAATTTGGTGCCCAGTGATGAGGCTGACAATAAATTTCTTGACCAGAGAACTAGTAAAAAAGATGTATTGAATGGTAATGACAGTAGAAGGACTCTTCCTGCAACTTGATTAAATTCACTCTGACGCCTACTAGGTGGGCTGAGGATGACTCGACCAAGGGTCCCAGAGCGAATCCAATTTGGACCAGGCCCAAACCAATAAGAAGCTGGTGGCCAGGAAGAAGAGCATGGATATGGCGAGGAAAATCATGCTCTTTCGTCTGCTTCTAGGATTGAAAATACTCGACTAATGCGGCAATCCATTTCAGCACAAAGAGAGATGGTACAGGTAGCATATTACCATTAGAGATGATTCGAACAACTTTTCAGCCTTACTGAGCGTAGCGGCAACAAAGGTTTCCATATAATAGTCCAATTCAGCGTCGTTTACTCCGAATTTAGACAAGCCCCCCTGGGAAGTATAGTAGCTGCAGTTTTCTTACCTTTGCGAATAAAGAAGCAGAGAGAACAGGAGAGCCCATTCCAGCACGTAGCTGCGCAAGCCGAACCAGAGAATAAGGGAGATCGTTCGAGCAGATATATTTGTCCGTGCTTGCCGGTTTGTGGTATTACATATGAGAGCTTCATTTGGATGATCGTTTTTCTTTGTACCTTTTTAAACATTTGAACGGCTTTCCTTTTGTTGAAAGTCTTTTACATGAAAAGAGAGCTCAAAGACCTAAACGAGGTGAACGATAGCCTCTCGCAAGTTTTAGAACATACTAGTCGTCTCCATTTACTTAGGCCCTTTCCTGCCTTGAAAGTGTATATAGCAGATCTCCAATTCCAATCAAATGGTCATTGACAGAGTACTGTTCATGCTAAGATTATTGTAGTCCGATGAAAAGAGAAGTCGCGTATACCTGACACAGATTACCAGTCCCTGAGCTCGAAACTCCTCCAGGCGCAAGGACCTTGAACCACGGCCTCCAAAGGATAATCGACCTGGTCTAATCTGTCGGACGAACATTCCTCTCAGTGACAAATCGTGGCTTTTGGAACCACTACACAGGACCAAAACTTCCTTGCTGGGCTGAAAACCTGACCAGTTGAATTCGAGGTTGATAAGGACAACCCCGGCAGTAGTTGAGTACTGACTTTACGTTTATATCCCGAGATCAGATGCCTCTTCATTGAATATTCTTATAGGTGAGGGGTTTGTGACCTTGCCGCTCCACAGACTTCAGATTTCAGAATCCCAGAAAGTACCGCTCCGTGACACTTCGGCCGGATGTTGGCCCCGGAACAGAGGACACCATAGTAGACGAAGGAAGATCTCACGGAAAGCTGTGTTTGGTAGACGTGATGTCGAGCGTGTTTCCTATTTCCACCTGCCTGTTGTACTCCAATCCAACTGTGAGACAGACAGGAAGCAACTCTTGGCTGCACCAGCAAGAACGAAACGCTGACCCCTGTCGTACTGGAATCAAAGTAGCTGAGTTTGATGGTCAGCGTGGACATGTGAAGGGTTTACATAGCTAAGATAAGAGCATCATACACGTACGAAGTCAAGGAAAGCTGATATCCAAGCACAGTGTCCCTCTGAGTCCATCGAAGTAGGCTAGACGCACCGACGGGAAGCAGTTGCCTGTTACACGAGCAAAAAGGAAGCACAAGGCCTGCATATCAAGTAATGAGACTGAGGGAGTCGTTTGTCGAGGCCATTTTCGCCCTGCAAACGTTGAACGTAAGACGTAAGAGGTAACAATGGATGGCAGGAAAGGCTGAGAAGCATCGAGAATCAGAAAGAGAGAGAATGAGGTGCATAAAGACTATATCACTGTGAGAGCCAGCTGTTTGAGGAATAGGTTCTCAACCCCCGCTGGATGAGATCATGCCACTTTTCCTCATGCTAATGATCTGATTATTTGCAGTAGAGTCGAGATAGACTATCTAGACCAGACCAGACCAGATTCATGGGGACAAAAGATAGAAGCCTATCTTGACAGAGATGTGTTCATGTACGTTTTGGTCTGTATGAATTTGAGCCAATTGCAAGGGAATATGGAGTATATCGACGAACCTCAGCTGGAAAAAATAGACGTATCTAATCGTCATCTAATCTGTCTATTTGTCTGAGAGCGCTTTGCCATCATTGTGATGTCACGTCGTGATTGTTTTCGACGCCCAGATCACCACTTTTGGTCAAGAAATCCCGAACTGAAGGGCAATCTCCAAAAATTTCCCCAAAGTCTCAAAGACTCCGACTGGGACAGATTCACCTTCTACACATCCAAGGTGAAGAAAATCAACTATATCCTCGACTGCTTTCCTGATATCGACGTACATCCTGATTCCTCCAAAGTTCTCGCCACGTATGAACCGCATCGATGGCTCTTTCCAAAGACCAGATCGATCAGTTTCAACTCTAGATTATTGAGATATATATCTCACCTAGCCCTCGGAAACAATTTCAGATCCTTGAAGATTGAGATAGCGAGTAGGTTGTCCGACGATGCACTATACGACGTTTTGTCATCCTTTAGATATCTGCGCCCTGCGCTCACGACTTTAATGCTTCACATGTCAATTCGACAATCCTCCGAATCCAGTCTCGCCTTAGCGACGGCTTGTGAAGAGTTCCTGTTGTGCATTAACGCAAGTGGAAGATTTACGCCTTTACTCGATCAATCCTGAGGCTTTATCCTCCGTTTTCATCTATATATCAAGACTTTTTACCCGCAATGGACAATCGGCTGAAGAAAATCCATCTATCTCTGCTTTCCTCAACGACCTTGTAGACCATCCATGTGGCTTTACATTGACAGACCTCTGTCTCTATGAAAAGACGAAGGTTGTGATGGATTCAAGCCCTCTTTATATTCTTCTTCGACTGACCGACTGACCTTGGAGAAATTATCTCTTGAAATCCATGCAACAACCTTCATGACTGATGACTGGTTCGCTCAGGCCGCTGCCACTTGGCCACACCTCAAAAGCCTCCAAATAGACCCCTTCAGCTCGACAACGCTCTACGATCTCGTACCGCTGGTTCAAAATTTCCGTGAACTCCAGTACCTCTCAGTTTCAAGTATCTGGAAACCTTTCGATACATGCCAATTACACGGCATCACGGGGAACACGAGAATAACGAACTTGTTTGTTGAATATTGGAAGTTGTTGGGAATGTATTGGTGATATTCCGGTGCCTGATCACGATGTTTCCGATGGTTGAGGGAGATTCACTGGTAATGTCTGGATAGTGGAGAGCCTGAGGACCAGGGGACATTGAACTATGACGAGCTCAAAAGATATATCAACAAAGCTCTTAACCTTCGCTCACAGATGGAGGATTAGAAAAGGGTACGAAGTAATAGTTCGTATAGATGCTTAGCGCGCATGTTTACAGTGTTGACAATTGTAGGGTTAGAGTTGTAGTGCGCTTCTGAAATACAGAAGAAGTTTACACATCTGCGTCACACAATAAGGGTTCTGGCATCAGCGACAAGATATCTCGAAGATGCTTTATCTGAGGGGTCTGAGTTAAGAGTATCTACACGATATATAATGAGATGAAGGATAGGACCAGAAGGCACAGGTGGAGCTATGACGCACAATAGAGCATTTTGCGAACATCAATGAACATCGAATATCAGGCTAGAATAAAGAGGATCTTCTCGACTCCCCACCTAGCCTTCCATAGGTATTCAACCTGTGACACAAATCAATCATATTAATCGGAGCACTGTTCTTCCGGACCTCCATCTCCAGAGTCAGACAATGATCATACGTATCGAATACTTCAGTGGCTCTTTCCGACCATGATAGCACCCTATGTGCGATGTTATCGATCGTTCCAAATGCCGGCATGTATATATATATATTATCTGAATTATTGGCCCATTCGCCTTCTACCTTTCATGCCCGAGTGTGAAATTCTTGAAAACGTCAATCAACACTATCAAGAGGGACGTGTAAATTATCAAGAACTGTAATAATATACTCTGAATACTCTGAGACTCGGTATCGATTCGTTCTCAAATTCCCCAGCACATCTTGGAACCTCGTCAGGGATGAAGGATATCTATGCACGACACATCAAACTTGCCCACGGGAATGTCTTGAGAGCATTTCATGAGTATTTTGGTGCTTGATCTCAAATGCTTAGTGGAGCAGTAGCCTTGACTTCATACAAGTACGAAGTAGAGGTTCCGGCCTTGTCCTAGATACACAGCAAAAGGAATTCAGATAAATGAGGAAAAAATTAAAAACCCAGCTATTAGGCCACTTTATGATGAGAGGGAGATTCGAACTCCCGCCCCCAAAGAGACCAGATTTTGCCTCGAATATCTTGAGACCTTAGTCTGGCGCCTTAGACCGCTCGGCCATCTCACCATGGATAAATGTCTAGTCAACAACATATAGATAGAATTTTGGCACCCTGCCAGCGAGGGTAACATTAAAACCAACAGTCGAACTTTCTTTCGAATTCGATACCCTACTAAGCCTACGCTACCAAGTCATAACGTAGGTGGACGAGACGTTGAACAAACGTTAACTTGAACAAAAGCTAGTTGGGTAGCCCAAGTTGCATCAGCATAAGCACCATGTATCGACGTCATACCTGCGTCGCACTTGCCGAGACACTCGTCATTCCTCCTATACAATATATAAAGGGTCGTCTCAAAAAAACTCCATAGTTGCCATAGCCATCGCCATCTGTGCTTCTCATAAAAAACGATCGACCATCGCATACCATGACTGCCATCCACGCCCCCTCAAATTCATGGGCCCCCCCTAAAGATCGCCCGTCATTCTACAGGAGCCCAAGCAGCCAAATACGGTCTCAATCCTCGCAAACGTCTGTCTCGAATAAGAATCCGTTTGCAGCCGCGGCCAATCAAGAACGACAACGAGAACGATATTCAGGATCCAGCGACGGCGGCACAGCAACGTCTACGAACCCATTCGCTTCATCCTACGCTCCATCCGCGCCTGAACCTGAACACGAACACGAAATCAAACACGAAACATCGGCTCCGGCTCCTACTACTTCCACTTTGGCTCGAGTTCCCTCCCCCCCAACCAACAATATGCATGCAGACCCAGACCCAGACTCGCCTGCGTCGCCGCCCGTGAGGTCTTTGGATCTGGGGCGTACCAAGAACCCAAATACGAACACGGAAGATTTGGATACGAAGGTCACGACGAAGCCCGGACCTAGAGCCGTATCCGAACCCGGACTCGCAAACGCAGTCGGATGCGCAATCGAGAGCGTCAAGCCGTACATCCCCGAATCGGTCGTGGCGTATCTACGTGAGTACTCGAGTTTCTTCGGTCTGTGTTGATGTTGAAGGCATGCATCAATCGTGTGTAGCTACGAGCGCGGCCGGGAGAAAACGGAAATCGGAAAGGCCGGGTGGGGATGGTGTTTCTGAGAGCGGCATTGGGAAGGTGCGTGAGGCTGAGGGAAGAGGCGTGGAGCGTCGGAAGGGTTCTGTGGATAAGAAACATGCGAAACCATGTTCGTTTTCTTGTTTTATCCTGAGATCTGGGGCTCACTGCTGCGACGATACGCAGCCACTTCGACTTCGCCCAGCATTCTCCAGAACGCGAAGAACTATTTCCGCAGATCTGTCGGCGCATATCTCCGTGAGTATTTTAATCCTCTTCATATAACTAGTGATAAGAACATAATCTCAGCCGGAAGCACCGCACCTCCCAGCCAACTACCCTCCAACGAGACGCCCGGTGGCTCCTCCATCGGCGTGGGCTCCCTCCCGGGAAACAGGTCCGAGACCAGCGTCGCGAAGCTGCCGGAAGAGCGGCGGCTCGAGGGTATGCCGTCGCATGAGAGCGGACAGCAGGTCCTTGGAAAGTCTGGGGGTGTAGGCGCGTTGCCGGGTGGGCCGGATGAGAGCGCGGTCGCGCTGCTTCCTGAGGAACGGGTTTGTCCGCAATGTGGGTTTTTATGGAATGATTCTGGAGTGGATGTTGAATTTTGTCGTAGATGATACGATGGGTAGCGTTGGAGCAGCCAGTGTGGGATTAGGTGTGGTAAGGGATGTGGTCATGTCGCAGGTGAGTCGGTTTGAATCTCTTGCTCTCTAGATATTGACTGAATCCTGTAGGACAATCAGAGATCAGTAAACCAGACGGCGGATGTACGTATACAATACATACCCAACACGAAGTCAGCCTCTGAAAAGACTTCCTATGACAGGGCGACTTTGAAAATCATCCAACACGCCTTGACAAAGAAGATACATGTCTCGATGCAGGTGCTGGCGTTGGAGCGGGGGCCGCGATTGGCGGTGCGACGGCCGCCTCACAGCACGCCTCTTCCAACCAGGCACGTTAACTTCCAAGTTCCTTCTGCGTCACCCCGTGGTCTAACGTCGTGTTATATCTATCAGAAAATTGGTCTCGCGGGATTTGGAGGAACCGCTGCTCACCCGGACGTTCGATTGGATCCAGGCTATCACCCTGCTGAGCTGCATCCCCTCGATCCAAAGTTCAAGCAGGATTCGGTATCCAAAGTACCGTCGGATACGGATACGAACACGAATCGTCGGTCGTCGGCATCGACTCAGAGTGAAGGACATTCAAGCACGAGCAGTGGAGAACGTCGCAAGGTTGGACTCATGAGCAGGATGAAGGGCGAGGTCAAAGTGCTTTCGGGGAAGTTGAGCCACAACGAGAAGAAGATCCAGGCAGGCAGGCAAATGATGGGCAAGTAAGACCGAGGCACGTGGGCACGCGTAAGGAGTTATTTTGAGTTCCGACTAGCTGAAAAATAGTGTGTATCAGTATCCTCAATGTATGTACAAGTTCAAAGGCGCACGGCAGCCATCAGAGATCATTCACCTTTCTCGTCACGGCATCCAATATACGCATATATACATTTCTAACATAAGGTCCCACTTGGATGACGACGGTTATGTTGACCCCGTGCCTGGGATGAGAGGATCGGTTCGACTTGGTTTCTATGCAACCTGTTTGTTACCTCCCTTCAATAGCGTTCGGAGTGAATTGTTGGAATGCTGGTCAGTGATGTTTAGACGACAGGAATGGGAGAGTGTCTGTAGTAGGTCTTGGTTTTTCGGAATTCATTTCTGCACGGATCACTGATTCGTCTATCAGGCAAAGCATCGCCTGCCAGACTTCGAGATGGACATGGGACGGTACACGTATTCACGAACGTTGACTTTATGGTCGTTACTACGTAGTTCATGGAGAGCCTTTAATTGTGCCGAAAAGTGTTCGAGGCAAATGTTGACGCGATCGTGCAGACTCGGATCTACAGATCTGCAGACTATAATTCATACTTATCCAAAAGGAAGATCTGCTCCTAGATACACTCTCTTCCTGTTTTGTGTCTTAGATCTCCAGCCTCCCGGTTTCGTCGCCCAGGAACGGCCCCGACACGGAGGTCACGCGCGACTACGTATCCAAGGTGAGACGAAATTGCCATATCATCCCCATTGCTCAGGTTGCATATTCCTATTATAGCATGTACATCCCACTTACACTCTAACATTTTTTTTGTTTTGATCACGGCAGAATTCCAAGCGCTTCATCAGATTACTTATGCGGATCTCAATTGTCCGTGGTTTTCTTTTTTTGTGTTCTTTTGCTCAATACAAAATATGTATTCCATGACTGTTGTAAGTATGGATACGTCCGCATCATCTTCAAAGGCATGGACGTTCATCAAGAGTGTTCTCACAACAGAATTATGCGCAAACCACAACAGTATGTCCATCTTTTTTTCTGTAATATACTCATGCTGCAGATAGAGCCGGGTGACAATCCTCCGCACTACGCCTAGTTCCCATCTCCTTTTTCTAGTGACATATCAGGGAATTGGCTGGCAACGGTGATGAAGGTTCGGAAGTCCATACCTTGCCATCCACGTTCTCAATGACGCAGCATCTTCTCCGGCTTCTCGACATTGGCTTCACTTTTCTTCTCTACGGGAGAGGCAACGTCAATGCTTGGCTAATGCAATCTGTTCAGTATTTCTTCAAAGTAAGAACTAAGGCCCGGGCAACTCTCACAATTCTCGTCTCGTTCTCGGAGCGCGTTGTCATTTTCGTCGAGGAGATTAAGCTATTTATGTGCTCCAATGCACGAGCGTTTGCTAAGACGGGAAGGAGACGGCGAAGAGAGAACATGGCGGGCAGATCTGTGCTATGAGGGCGGCAGGCCCTGCTTTTATACATAATTGCAGGCACAACTGAAAAACTGCAACGAGCAAACACCGCTATCACGTCAATAGAAAGTATTCACATACAGAATCTACACACGACATAACGAACTCGCCGTCGGGAACGTGTTTCTGTTGGAACTGAGAAGGCATAATGAGTAAGCCGAGGCTGGCCTGGCGTTGGAGAACATGATCGGCCAATTCCAGCGTGTCAAGCACCAGAACCTTCTGCGAGATTATAAATCAGCCATGAACAAAGAAATTTGCAAAAGTCATACCCTGACCAATCGCTGCGTGCATCGGCCCTGACAAGACATCATGTCCAGAGAACATAACCAGGTTGCTACATACAGTCACAAAGGTTATCTGACCCCGACGCTCCACGGGTGATTTATTTTAACAGGTGAGCCAAGCTTCCGGGCACCATGTCAACGGCTCTCCCGACAAATCCGCTCAATTCCAGAAAACACATCCACTACTTGCTAAAAATGGAAAGGATCTAAAACAACCCTCACAGTACTTACTTCTAGATTTGCAAGATTGTATTTACAGTAATCATCTGGGAGCGGGGATTGGTCGAAAGTTTTTATGTCTCAGTCATCGACGATAAATCCTAAATAATGTGGCTTTCACTCCCATCCTGCCCACGCCGTATGGCCCCATGTTTCTTGATCTGGGGTCCGAGGTCCAGCCCGGCCGTCCTCCAAGAACTTTGAAAGTGGATTGGCGATTGAGGGATTGAGGTCCGTGCCGGGAGGAGAACGCCTAGCACGCACCACTGGGGTGATCGGTGGACACGTTGAACGTTTAAACGAGAGGGGTCGACGGTGTGTACTTGCTGAGAACATCTTAGAGGTCATTCCAATGCGTGGGGATTGCCCTACGAACGAAGAAGAATGGAGAGTGAGTACGATCAACGGAGGAGAGATAATCACCATCACGCGAACTTCCATCAAGGTAGGGTTCCTCATAACAAACCTACGCTCCGTGCTTTTTTTCTTTGGAGACCCCCCTACCGATCGCCAGAATCATAAAAACAACCCGTCATCCGCGAAGAACCCCGACAGCTACAAAAGACAATCAACGAATACAAGTTTGCAGCCACATCACTGGTGACGCCCGTTACGCGTCCTGCAGAGAAGCTGAGCAGATGCATCATCTCTTTCATGCTTATTTTCCAAGGTGATCCTCACCCCAGGACGTTGCATTTCTTTTCTTTCCCATGTCCCGAATACCAGCGACATGCGATTCGTTACTGAGTCCGACTGTGGATATCCACCCGGAGGGGTATAAGGTGGGCCTTAAGGCGGCGGGAGCGCAGTGCATTGATTGCCAGTGTCGTTGGGGAACCAGCGCCAAGATGGGAGGAACGTGGGTGAGGATGCAATGCGTTCGTCGGGCTTCAAACATTTGGAGGCAAGAGTGGGGAAATGTCATCGTAAGTATTCAAGTTGGATTTTGGGAAACTTTGATCATAACTGATTATATATTTCAAAGCCAAAGCTTCACTCGTTGGTATTGGTTTTCTTCGAGCTGGTCATATCTAAGGCTGTAACCACCAGGAAGACTTGTTCCTGGGTACGTTCTCTTTTTATCTTCTTTCTTCTATTACTAATGTCTTTTTCATCTCTAGTCATCACATCCTCAGCGCGAAAGAATATACATACGCTCTTTCTGAGCCATACTTTTTTCTTCGCCCAGGAATAGCCAGTGGTGGGTTCTGGGTGAGACGAAATCAGGCTACTGTAGTGCCTTCTCATTATAGTTCGTACATAAGCCCCACAAGTAGCCTTTATTTATCGGTCGCTTTATTTTTCGATTACGACGAAATTTCGAGTGCTTCGTGAGATTAAGCTGTTCTCGATTATCCTTCATAGACATTAAATATTGAAATCTACATCATCTTCAAAAGTTATGAATTGATCAAATGTTTTCTTGAAACAAAGTCCACGAGCACAACAGTACGCACAATTTTCTGTGTAATCCAAAGGAATGAGCTCATAGTGCGGATAGCTTCTGTCTGAGCAGGAAGCTTTGCATAATATGTCCTCCAGGGGCGAAAACAAGTTGGAGATCTGCCTCACATCTTTTCCAACCTTTGATACTAAGCCATTCTCAAGTTACTGTCAATGATGAAAAACCTGAACCATCCCTTTCTTCGGCCATACATATACTCTCCGATAGATTCCTAAATGACACACCTAACCCAGGAAATTCGTCTCCAGAGTCGCCATTTGAAGCCTTGACCAGGCTTCGCAACTTGAACTGGAGTGGACATCCCAACAGATTTTGCTTTCTCAGCTTCCGCGCATGCCTTCTCGCTTCCAGAATCTTCATCGTCTCAGCGTTACCTGCAACATTTCCTGGCACAACTTCCTATACATCCTTCACACTGTCGGCGGGCTTAAAATCCTTAATGGCATTTGACATGACTCTCTTGCCACATCTGTGACCCTTCTGACCAAACACCATTTACGAAAACAACATTTAGTCACAGGTTTACTTGTGCTTGATCTCAGTTCTGAAGAGGACGCATGTCCTATACTAATTCTATTTCCCGTCCCCTCGTCGACATAGAACTTTCCCCTAAGTATCCAGTCTCACTGCAGAGCAGTGCTCGATGCGATAACTATTCAAATGGGGCATCATGTTGACTGGAGCACTGCTCCACCTGCCGGAGTATAAGGCGTGAGTAGAGTCAATAGTACCGCCTATGATTGCATAAGAAACTCGGTTGCTATGAAGGGTGCTGGAGGTGCAAAGGCATACTTCGCGGCGGAGCTGAAGAAAAAGGATGAGTTGGATTATTAGCGAAGTGCTGGCCGAACAGCCTTTTTGACGTCATCGGTACTTGTCATATCGAGTAATGTCGATCCACTGTATTTTTAATCGCAATCCATGGAGTATATACTTGGGGTTTCAACGCGTTCATCATCGTCGACATCAAGCTTCCTAGGACTATTCTGGATTACAGTGTTTGTGGTATCATTCAGGCAACCTGAGTGATAAGAGAGCAGTGCACGGTGGTTGTCATGTCTCACGATCGATCGTGGCGATCGCTGGGGATGTGGCTTTGATGTATCTAGGAAACGGAATACAAGGGGGAAACATAAGCGAAAAAACTGCAATGGAGAGTCGTATGAATGAGACAGCTGAAATGAGTTGTCATGGTCATGAGCGGCATGGTAGTGACGTCGAGCTATTGAACTCTAGGCTCATGTTCGATGGGACCCAAAGCGAGCAATCAATATTTCTCGCTAAACTCCACTGTACGCAATCTCGTCTCTCTTCGTCGGCCGTGGGGCGCAGACGTACGAGTGCGTAGGAAACGAGCCCAATGGGGAAGTTGAAGCTCGGCCATACTGTAGACGAGACTACGCTTCCAGATATGAACGAAATCCGGGTCCATTCTGCCAGCGGGATGGAGATGGGCAATACGGCAGAACTAGCAAGAGGATTTGGAATCGAGTTGGCGTCGAACTTGCCGAAGACTCACTCCATGCACCACTTCCAATTGATGGTCCTCAGAACTAATGAACCCTGACTATTACTAGGAAGTATCCTTGCGGGCGAATAGCGCTAGGTCATGAGGCGGCAAATTTGTCCATACCTCCTTCGTGCTGCGATGGAAAGGGTGAGGGCTTCTGTCAACTTCCGATTCGCAAACAGTATAGTGATAAGCGGAATCGGTAGCGAAGAACCCGTGCTTTGCTACTTCCCTCGATATACTCGAAACTTCCAGCTATCACTGACTAATGAGGTAAGGAGCAAACGATGGTGCTCATGATAGTGCCGCTCATTGAAAGCCCAGCGTCATCTGTACGAGAACTAGCTTAAAAGCGTAGAGAAGGAGATGAAACACTTGCTCGTCTCTTGTACCGTAGAGTTATAGAAGTAGCAGACCAAAAATACAATGTACATTACTCCGAATGTCAGATGCATTTCTACATATGGAAACGTATAATGCTTGTCCATGTCCTCGTTTCAGATAACCACCTTTCCATGTGCAAATCACCGCTCGCGATCCGACAACGGCTCAACTCTAAGTCCGATTTTGTTGTACTCTTAATGATAACGGTAAGACGAGTATGCATTGTTCAGCCTACAGCTCTGATGAGGATTAGGATGTCGAGAAGATTGCTGATGATGCAGATTCTGACGTGGAGGATAGAGGTCGATCTTGCCGCAGCTAAGAAACACACGGCATAGAGTTTGCCAGTAGCATGTGAGAACGATAACTGAAGTCCAAAGAGAAGTTTAGATCACATTATGCTGAACGTCCGAGTCAAACTGTTCATCCCATATATGCCTGGATCCATGGTAAGCAATCAACATCTCAAGATATTCTGATCGCCCGTGCTACTTACCATGTTGATTGCTTGGAAAAATTCTTGTCGACGTGTAGACGGTATGGAGATTGGCGGGTACCCTACCTTTATCAGAGGAATAGACGCGATGAGGCGCGCCAAACGTCCATTACCATCCTATGTAAACATGAGTAAGAACGCCATCTGGTTGCCAATATGATATGCCATAGTCACCTCAAATGGATGACGCCTGACGAGAACGAGATGTAGCCAACTTGCCACGGCAAATGGGTTCTTCCAGTTCTTTATCCATTGCTAGTATCCCCTGTTTTCAGCAAAGTCATACATCGATCGGGCGTTGTAATGTCTACCTTTGCCATCAGACAAACGTACTCCACTTCTTCATCTACTTTCTCAAACGGACAACACTGAATATCCCCGCTGGTACCTCCTCTAATAATAACGGTTTTCCTTGTTTCCTGTCGAGTTCTACCACCAGGGATGTAGATGCCCTCTGCGCAGTATTGACAATTCTTCATGAGTGACAGATGGATTTCACGTATCAGTTCCAGTGACAGGTGCTCGGGGTTTTGCACAGCAGGTTGTATTTTGTGATATGCCTTGAGAACTCACAATTTGTCGACATACTTGAGAACTGATTGCGTGAAACGTACCGCTAGTGTGTCATTCAGTATGTTTTTAATCCTTCGTGGGTCTTTGATCTTGCTTTGAGGAAGGTAGTTGATCGTTGCTTCCGCAATACCGCGACGCATGAGATCTTGGGTAGACTAAACAATGAAATACGTATAGGTATGTTGTCGAAGAAGGCTGATCCATACCTGTTGGGCCAGGAGGAATGTTCCCTCTATGTGATTTGTCTCAACGCAAAGGCTTCGCAGATACTTCTCAAAGAAACTTGAACCATGAGGTATAAGTAAATCCCAACGATCCTTGATCGTGCTAGCAGTATCAGGAAGAAATGTAATTTGAGGGAATGTGTGCATCCTCGTCATCTTCCAAACTTGATTGAACGCGGCTGAAGGGAATGAAATGTTGAGCAGGCACCATCCTCAAAATATGGGATCCATGCGTACTAGAGGAGGCTATCCGGGACATTTGAGCAGCCTCTTGCTCAGCCGAATGATGACAATTCACAATGAATTGGTGCAACTCAACATCGCTTACACCCATGCCACTAAGAATTCTCGGAACCTAATGAGAGTTCATAGTATTAGCTCAGCTATAATCTAATAGATTTTGTTTACTCGCCTTCCTCAAAGTTTTGACGGCCAAAGGTGAGGCACCTCCCATGAACTGCAAGTATCCAAATCTGACCATGAGATAAGAAGTTCACCATAGACTTGAATCAGATGTTCATATAGTGGCATCTGTTCTACGGAGTTGATGGACATGCTGAGCTGTTATCTCAGTGGGTATTGTCTGAAAGCATTGTGTGGCACCCCGATCCAGAATTGATACAAAGAGAGCCCACCTTAAGAACTGCACACGTCCAGGGATATTCGTATTCGGACATCGTAGCGAGAGAGTGAATATGTCAATGAGATTTGGTGAGGCTGTTGTGCAAAACGCTCGCATTATAAGCTGCCTTCGGCGTCCACCAAAGCAGCCAGCTTTGTATGGGCTCATCTCAAGTACAACAAGTGTTTTGTTGAGCTGTGCCCTCCTCCAGTATTTTCTTTTGTGGTCAGTATTGTATCAAGATTTTCTTGTCTCCATATCTGGTATCTGGCAAGTCATATTGTTTGTGATGTTTATTCTTCCTTGTTTCTGCTCCTTGTGATTAAAGACAACATTTGACTCAAAGGATTCCACATCAAATCAACCCCGCAGGTTGGTTGATTGTGCCATTTCGTGCAGACCCTTACCATGTCGGTACTTATGGTTCGAGTCATCTTTAGATAGCAGTCTTGAATATGGCCAAAGCATGCAATATCATCCTATCTTCCTACTATACAAAGATATACGGAGAAATAGCGATGAAGCAGACCCTTCTACGATAATTCCTTCAGATTGTCCATGGTAGCCTTCATGCCTTCAATGATACATTCGATAAAGAGAGAATGGTCACCATTGTGAGCCTGATTAAATGTGGATCAATGAAAAAGCACCTCAACGAATCAAGAAATATTGACCTCATTGATTGCTTGATAATATGTTGGGCGTTGGGTCATAGAAATAGAAATCGGTGGGTAACCATCTTGGATGAGCGGAATAGATGCAATGATACGACTCAACCGCCCGTTACCATCCTATGGGATTGGTTAATCGATCTTTTTCACAGACAATAAAGTTTCACGTGAAGGATGAAAGAACAAGGGGCTGACGTACATTGAAAGGATGGCATCTAGCGAGGACAAGATGGAGCCAGCTAGCTACCGCAAATGGATTGTCACAAGCATCATTCGATTGCTACCGAATTCATTTCAGGTAAGAAGAGGTCATTACTAAGCCGGGATAAGGTAAGAATACCTGTGATATTCGACATATCGAGTCGAGTTCGTCATCGACCTTGGCGTATGGGCAACATTGAATCGGATGTGAACCTCCAACGATCACTGTCTGCATTGTAGCAGTTCGTGTTTGACCTGGTGGGATGTACCGCCCGTCAAAATTATGAAATTGACAAGTCTTCATGAGTAAGCAATGGATATGACATATAGTACGCCTTGTCAGATCGACGGGCGCACCAGCGAGGAGCAACATTGCTTCATAAGCCTTGGTGATTGCATCTCGTCAGTGCATTTGCTGTCATGTTGCAAGATGGGATATATCACATACCTCCAATGTGTCGTTTAATATGCTCTTTATGATATTATCATCGTGAATCACGCTGTCATATTCAATATTGATCATAGCGTCGGCGACTCCATGCCGGATGATCCTGTGGGAAGACTTGGATGTTCAATAAATTAGAACAAGTGATTTTCTGCCAGAAATCCTACGTAAGTAGTTAAAAGGAACGTATCCTCAATGATATTCGTTTCAACGGCAACATAACGAAGATATCTTGCAAGGATTTGCGGACTGTATTTCACCAGAGATGACCACTCCTCTTTCACTTCCTCATACACAGGAAGAAGAGCATGAATATGGCGAGGAAAATCATGCTCTTTCGTCTCCTTCCAGGATTGAAAATACTCGACTAATGCAAGCGATTTCAGCACCAAGAGAGAGATAGTACAGATAGCATATTACCATTTAGAGATGACTCGAACAACTTTTCAGCCTTACTGAACGTGGCGGGAACAAAGGTTTCCATATAGTAGTCCAGTTGAGCGTCGTGTACTCCTAATTTAGACAAGGCCTCATGTGCCTGGTGGGTTCAGCACCTGGGAAGTATAGTAGCTGCAGTTTCTTACCTTTGCGAATAAAGAAGCAGAGAGAACAGGAGAGCCCATTGCAGCGCGTAGCTGCGCAAGCCGAACCAGAAGATAAGGGAGATCGCCGTAGCGTGAGAGAAAATCCTCGTAGACGAGCGTCGCTTGGCGAGGACGGAGGATTACAATAGATTTGAGCTTAACACGATCTTCGGGGGAGATAGCATCGGGGATATCCTAGACAAAGTTTAGTGCAGCTCAGACAAGTAAGACGAACCATACTCGAAGACCTGGTGAAATAAGCATGATTGGGAAGAGTTCGAGCAGATATATTTGTCCATGCTTGCCGGTTGGTGGTAATTACATATGAAAGCTCCATTTGGATGATTGTTTTTCTTTGTGCCTTTTTAAACATCTGAACGGCTTTTGTTGCAAGTCTCTTACATACAGAGAGAGCTCAAAGAGAGCCAAATCGAGGTGAATGATAGCCTCTCGCAAGTTTTAGAATATCTACATGCATACTAGTCGTCTCCATTACCTTTTGCTGCCTTCATCATCATTCCAACACCATACCATCTGTCGTGCTATCCGATTTCTCCTTTTCACTGAGCTGAAAACTAGAACAACCCCATTCTTCCAAAATGGCAGCAAAGCTGTTAGGAGAAAGTTCGGGCGCAATGGCTATCGCGACAATCTTTGTCATCTATTCATAACGACATGTCAGTTACGATGATCATGAAAAAGGAGTCTGTACATACGCATACTGCATTCGCTTTTCTAGGCTTCTCGTTTGAGAACTATTGGGCGATTACGTCGAGTCCGAAGTACGACGTTGGATATGTGACGATAGTAGATCTCTAATTCCGATCAAATCGTCATTGACAGAGTACTGTTCATGCTAAGATTGTTGTAGTCCGATGAAAAGAGAAGTCACATTTACTGACATAAATTACCATTCCCTGAGCTCAAAACGCCTCCAAAGGATAATCGACCTGGTCTACTTCTGTCGGACAAACATTCCCCTCCTCAGTGACGAATCGTGGCTTTCGGAACTACTACACAGGATCATAACTTCCCCGCTGCGCTGAAAACCTGACCAGTCGAATTCGAAGTGAATAAGGACAACTCCGGCAGTGATTGAATACTGACTTTACGTTCATATCCCCAGGTTTGTGACCTTGCCGCTTCCCAGAACTCAGATTTCAGAAGCCCAGAAAGTATCCATACCGTGACATTTCCGCCGGAAGGTTGGCCTCGGAACAGAGGACACTATAGTGTAAGTATAGAATACATGCATATATACGTCTTGTCGTTTCGTCTTCTTTGACTTGGCGATATCACCCCACGTTATGTGTGAAATGGCGATGAAGAAAGAAAGTGGATTGTAGAACGGCACTCTTCTGCAGGTGATGTTGAACCGAAGTAGGAGCAAATGGCCATTACTTCAGTGACGAATAGATCAAGGTGAATAAGGGCAATCGCGATAATATTTGAGTGCTCATTCTGCATTCTAATGCACAGAAAGCCCGTCGCGCACAGACCTCTGAATTTCAGAACGTATCCGCACCGTTAAGCCTCCACCCCCACCCCGCATGATGACACTGGAGAGTGGGTGTAGAACAGGAATGCATGTTTATATGCATCTTCGCGTTGACTGTTTGAAGGGTCAACGAGGAAACATTGAAAGGCCTACGAAGTTGTGAGACTGAGGAAGTTGTTTGTCGAGGCTATGCTCGTCTTGCAAACGTTGAGCGCAAGACGTAACAATGGATGGGAGGAAAGGTTGAGAAGCATCGGGAATCAGAAGGAGAGAGAATGAGGTGCATACAGCAGACTCTATCACTGTGAGAGCCAGCAGCTTGACGAATAGATTTTCAACCGCCGCTGGAGATATCCATGCCGATTTTCCTCATGATAACGATCCGATTATCTACAGTAGAGTCGACATAGACTACTAGACCATCCCAGACCAGATTCAGGGGGACAAAAAAAAAATAGAAGCCCTTGACAGAGATTTTGGCCTGTGTGAATTTAAGCCAATTGCAAGGGAACATGGAGTATATCGACGAACCTCAAACTGGAAAAAATAGCCTTATCTAATCGCCATCTAATCTGCCTATTTGGCAGAGAACGCTCATTTGTGATTGTCACGTTGTGATCGTTTGCAGCTCCGGACTTTGTCGCCCAGGAGATCACGGCAGAAATCCAAGCACTTCATCAGATTACTTATGCGGGTCTCAATTGTCCAGTGGTTTCCTTTTTTGTGTTCTTTTGTTCAATACAAGATATGTATTGATATGTAGGCATCATTTTCAGAAGTCATGGATGCCATGAAGAGTGTTCTCACAACAGAATTACGCCAGCAGTATGCCCATCTTTTTCCTGTAATAAACTCATGGGTGCGGATAGAGCCGGGTGGAAATCCTCCGCACTACGCCTAGTTCCCATCTCCTTTCTTTAGTGATGGATCAGAGAATTGGCTGGCAACGGTGGTGAAGGTTTGGCTAATGCAATCTGCTCAGTCGTTCTGCAAAGTAAGACTCACGGTCTCGTCTCGTTCTTGGAGAGTGTTGTCATTTTCGTCGAGGAGATCAAGTTCTTTATGTGCTCCAATGCACGAGCATTTGCTAAGACGAGGAGAAGGCGATTCTCGCCTCAGGTGACGTTGCACTTCTTTTTATTTCCGTGTCCTCAATACCAGTGACATGCGGTTCGTTACTGAGTCCGACTGTGGTATCCATGACGGACGATTTCGCCGTCCGATGACCTCACGCTATCCAGCCGGGAGGATATAAGGTGGGCCTGTGGCGGCAGTGCGTTGACTGCCAGTGTCCTTGGGGAACCAGAGAGGATTCAATGCGTCCGTCGAGCTTCATACGTTTGGAGACAAGAGTGGGGCAATGTCATCGTAAATTGGATTTTCGGGAACTTTGGTCATGATTGATTCATATATATTTCAAAGCCAAGGTTTCACTTGTTGGTATTTGTTTTCCTCGAGCCGGTCATATCTATGGTTGTAACCACCAGGAAGACTTGTTCCTGGGTACGTTTTCTTCCTATCTTCTTTCTTCTATCACTGATGTCTTTTTCATCTACCGGAATACAAGGTGTGAGTAGAGTCAACTTAGGGAAGCAATTGTTTCATCATGTTGAGATCCCCGTCTGTCTATTCTCAACTTTCTGGAGAAATTACCCCGTTTATTCGACTGATACCGCGCAGAATTAGTTTAGCTAATTAGATCAACCACCCTTTATGAAAGCTGTTGTGCTCAGCAGTGGCCGCGTCGAAGTATCACCTTTCTGCACATGTTTGGCGTTCTGTCTCTTTACTGCGTATCAGGGCGCTCGTGTTTCTGGGATAATATCAAATGAATCTAGGCAATCTTTGTTTCAATGTTTGTTCAGAGCTAGTGATGGGGACGGTGCCCAAGAAGCGCTGGATCGCAGCGAAAGCAATCAAAAAGACGACTGGTGTTGGCGATAATGTGCGCGAGATAGATATAACACTTGTGGGTGCTTCGGAATACCTGTACTTCAGTCCTTGTCCTCACCGCACCCCGCAATGTATTCTTTACTTCATACAATGGTGACAACAATCAAAATGGATACGACTCTCCATTGGAGTATTTTTTGTTAATGTTTCCCTCTTGTATTCCGTTTCCTAGATACATCAAAGCCACATCTCCAGTGATCACCACGATCGATCGTGAGACATGAGAACCACCGTGCACTGCTCTCTTATCACTCAGGTTGCCTGAATGATACCACAAACACTGTAATCCAGAATAGTCCTAGGAAGCTTGATGTCGACGATGATGAACGCGTTGAAACCCAAAAGTATATACTCCACGATTGCGATTAAAAATACAGTGGATCGACATTACTCGATATGACAAGTACCAATGATGTCAAAAAGCTGTTCGGCCAGCACTTCAACTCGTCCTTTTTCTTTAGCTCCGCCGCGAAATAAGCCTTTGCACCCCCAGCACCCTTCATAGCAACCGCGTTTCTTACGCGACTCTTGCTGGTTGAATACCTCCTTCCTTTTGCTTGTCATGACACAAACACTGATGATGCTCTGGATATTCCGGGTTCTGTTCCCCATGAGGCGCCTGCACCACTCCCTTGTCAATTATGGTGCTGTGAACCAGATGGGCTACAATGCTGACATGGTTGTAAGTATTTGTTTAGTCATCGCTCTACTCTGTTCCAGACAAATGTTCCTGTAGATGTTTTTCGTCTTCAATTCTCAGAATCGTACTATCCGCCACATCAATGAGCTACTTCTGAGCACTGGCTATCATAGGCTACAGCTCTATCTTCTCGCCTAATCCGACACACGAAATCGCGATTCTTGTTATACACTAAAAGTGATCCTGTGCCTGGTATTACTGTCTTCGTCCTGAGGTCGTATGGTAGCTGTACTTTAATGACGATATTTCCCAGTGGTGAGGTTTTTGGGGACATGCGCAGCGCGAAAATGAGCTTGGGGTGTCGTGTGTTCAAGGCCAAAGAATCGGTTCCGATAGACCTCCAGGGGCCTAATAACCCTCATTCTCCACGTAATACGGCTGGACGGTGACAATGTTACTGGTAGAGGACGGCTGATACGTCTTCTTATGAGTAGTCCACTCTTTCTCTGAAAAGAATAATCGGTAATGAAAGTTCAAAGGAACGTTCGACGTACCTTGGCACTCGACAGAACAGTAACGGGCTACATGGCACTTGGCACAGTTCTTCAAAGGTTTATCAGTCGCTTCATAGGAATTGCATTGTTTCTCGTCCCTTGGTGCCTCCTGTCCATTTCTGGACGGCAGCAGTAACTTGAGGTCCAAACATTAGAAAAGACTGACGTGGGGTAAGACCATCTGCTTCTGGAATATCCAAGTCGGCTCCATGTTCCAGAAGAAGTTCGATTGCGGCAGGATAATTTTTCTGGTAAGCTCCTAGAAGTGGAACCTCTCCATAACGATTTTGGTGGTTGACATCAGCGCCTGACTTCAAGAACTCACGAAGAAGGTCGACACGAAGAGCCTGGCCGATAACCACATGGTGAAGAGCGGTCCAAACAGCGATGTCAGGTATATCGACGGGAAGACCTCGGGAGACAAGAAATCTGAGACTGGCGAGATGATTAATCCTTGGATTGCCCTCAACGCGCAGAGAGCCAGAGATAATAAGCGTTGCGTATCCATACTCGTATGACGTTTCAGTACAACTGAGATCTAGTCTTTTTCCTTGAGAGACACTGATATAGCTCGAGTTGTATTATATTGAGAAGACAGATGAGCATACCTCTTGAATGAGATCTAGTCTCCCGAAAAAGCACGCAAATCCGAACGAGGAAAGCCTTTGAGAAAATCCCTCATAGTCTGTGTGACAGTGAGACAGCCATCAGTAACACCAGCCTGGGAGTTGGAGAAAAACGCTTGAATGTCCAAATCTTCGAAAGACATTTTTTTACAAGTCGAGGAGGCGTATATGATATAAGAAAAAAGACCACGGGACTTGCACGGGACTCAGTCACGCGAGTTCAACACAGACAAATATGAACGGCGCGAAATTGTTGAGAGCCACTAAAAGCGAATAAAATGACAGAGAGGCTATCGTGATACGAATCTCAGAAAGGGTACTCAGCCAGTACTTCGGAAAGTTTTATAAGCAACTCATCCTTTCTTTTCAGCTCCGTCGCGAAGTACGCCTTCGCGCCACCCGCACCCTTCGTAGCAATAACACTTGATATACGATCATAGGCAGCAATTCCGTCTTCTCGCCTGATCCGACACACAAAGTCGCGCTTCTTGTTGTATGCAAAGAGTGGTCCTGCGCCCGGTTCTGGCTTGTTCGTCACAAGGTTATACGGCAGCTGCACCTTGGATGACCATATTCTTTGCTTCGGTAAGGTTCTTGGGTACATGCGCAGCGCGATAGTGGGTCTGAGGTGTCGTGTGTTGGACGCCGAAGAATTGATTCCGCAGAAACTCGGCAGGCATGGTATTCTCCCCCTGGACGTAACAAGGCTTGATAGTGACAATGTTCCCAGCAGAGAATGGTTGACAAGTCTTCTTGTGGGTACTCCACTCTTTCCCTGAAAAGAAGAGTCGGTAACAAATGTCCAAAGGAACATTCGACTTACTTTGGCACTCGACAGAACAGTAACGAGCTACATGACATTTGGAACAGTTCTTCAGAGACTTATTAGTGGCCCCACAGGAATCGCATCGTTTCTCGTCCCTTGGCGCCTCTTGTCCGCTCCTCTTGCGAATCCACTTTTGGACGACCCCAGTAACTTGGGGCCCGAAGGACAGACACTTCGAATGAGCAAGACCGTCCGCTTCCTTGATGTCCAAGTCGGCTCCATATTGCCAGAAGAAGCTCGATAGCTGGTACATAGTTTTTCATATATGCGCCGAAGGGCGGAACCTCTCCATAACGGTTTTGATGATCAACGTTTGCGCCAGATTTCAAAAGCTCACGAATGAGATCGACTTTGAGAGCATGACCAATGACGGAGTGATGAAGAGCAGTAAGACCGGCGATGTCGGGAATATCCACTGGCAGACCCTGAGAGACAAGAAACCTGAGAGTACCGACATGATCAGTGTTGCCATTGGGATGCACACGCTGAGCGCGAGAGATGATGAGAGTGGCGTATCCGAATTCGTATGCCGTTCAGGTACCATCGAGCTTCAGAGGTGTACTTCTGTTTAGAAGCTGAAATCGTTCTAGTCATGTATCACGGAGAATACGAGAGGTGCACCTATTCAACTCCGTTCAGGCTACCGACAAAACAAACAAGTCCAAAGGGCAAAAGCCTCCTCGCATCAAAGCTAGCGCTTTCTATAAAAGCTAGCTTGATTTAGCTCGATTGAGTATGCCGATGCAACTCACGATCGACATATAAATTACGGAGTCTTTGGCCCCCTTGGGCCATCCCGATAAAACCTGGTTGCTTAAGAATATTTTTCATCTCCTTCGTAACGATGAGGCCACCATCAGTGAACCCAGGATTTGTGGAAAAATCTGAGAAGCGAATGGTGTCAATCATTCTTGAAATTGGGAGTTACGGAGGAAAGCTTTCCAATAAGGATTTGATCGGACCCTCGAGATCAACAAGGCCAAATACTGGACATCTCCTTTTCCTCGGGATGGACCGCTAATTGTATTTTCCTAAGCGCACTGGGCCTTTGTTCTCAATTCGCTCCTTGTTCTGATGCTTTGTGGTGCAAGTAATTGTCTCTTCGCGGTCTTGTCTACTGTCCTCAGCTTCCGTTGCCGTCCTTGTTATTCCTCCTTTTACAACGTTGTAGTTGTCAAGACGAAACATAAATGGTCCAAACGGGAATGAAAGAACTTCAATATAAAAGCCACCTTTGGGTCTTTGCATAGGATCACCTTGCAACCCCTACGGACTCATACCCTGGTGGTGATACGCTCTCCTACATACACATATCTTACCTTACTCTAAACGAGAAGGTAAGTCTATCAATAGATTGGTTATTCAACGATCCTGACAGCTTTTTTTAGATGCCTCTTCATCTTAATATATCTATGACCCCGGCTGGCTTTCCGAAGGTCAACGAACCTTTTCTGAAGCATCGACACCAACCATTTAGGTTCTCCCCGTTCAGCGCAGAATTTGAAATTAATTATCAAACTCTGCCGTACTACAACTCACCCTCGTCTTCGACTCGGTGGACGTCGAACTCTTCTTCAGATTCCGAAGGATCCGTCTCTTCCACTCTGTCCGATGCTGATTCTGGATTCTCCATCTCTCTTTCTCTTCAAGATCCTATTGGAACCCCACGAAGACCTGGTCCCAGCTACCCCAGAGGCCTGAATCGTCTTCCGGCGCCTCTTAGTGACGCGCGTGGCGAACAGCAGCAGCTCAGAGCTAATGCTACGGATGCACCCCCAGCTGACTCGAACCGAAACGGGCACCAACGACCGAAATATGAACCCGTGCAAGCCAGTCGTGCTTCCCTTCGCGTGGAGGATACGTATCACGGACGAGTTCACACAGCCGATCTTGTCGAGGAATCAAACGAGTACCTTCCTCCTCGTTTTGCTACGCCCCACACCGCGATTGCCCCCTCCCCTCTTGAGGAACTGATGCCGTTACCGCGCTTATACGCTCACAATGTCCGTTTTAGAGCCTGCGCTGATGATGCGGTGCGGCGTATCCACGCGAATGGTCTAGGAAATAAATCTACGGCCCCCACTGCTACACAAAGCCATCCTTCCTCGAGGTGTTATCCATTCCCCATCGGCGATCGTAATCCCTTTCAGCCCTCGCGTCAAACTCTACTTACCCAAGGAAATCCGGTCAGACAACCAGCCCCCATGCGGTGTGAGCCGCCGGCTGCTCCTCGATCAATGGTCAATCCCCATATCATCAAGGGCTTGGAGCGCCTCCTCGAGGATGACGATGAAGAGATCATCGTTTATCTCAATTCCCATCCTGCCGCGAAAGAGATTGCCGCTGCCGTGGCCGAAGAAGACAGGATGATACAGGAGCAGGAGGTACGTCCACGCAAGCATCGTCCGGCCGTGCTGAACCAGCGAGCGCATGATCGTTTTCTTGCGGAGCGCAGGCTAATTTCTCCGCATCAGACTTATCGTCATCTTGATGAAGAACACGGACATCAGCGCAAGCCTGAACCAGGGCTATTCGACGATTTACCTGTTTGCGAGATGTCTGTCGCCATGGGATTGCATGACCCACCCCGCCGTCCCAATTGAGTTCCACTAAATAGCAATTGCTGCTTTGCTCCTTGTGATCTTTGTTTCTTTACGCCTTCTCGACTCTCACGAAATGTTCACCTTCCTCCTCACGACTTCATGTCCATTTCATTGTACGCCTTTTGATGTTTATGTTTCCGAGCTTCGTGTATACTAAAGCCCGTCTACGAACCTTCACACTCATGTATCTTACGACCCCACATACTTGATGATAATGTCATTGGTAATCGACTTTGGTTGAAAAAGATCCAATTCTCTAATTACACGAGTATATTAATGGGTAACTCCGGATTATATGCTATTTTTTCTCCAAGAAACTGTACCGCCTAGGCTCTAGGGTATGGCCCCGTCATGTCTAAACGCGTTCTCTTATTCCACTCTTCCACCTCCACGCGCCTCAAAGGTTCCTCGCGCCCGCAATGCCCAAGCCCAACGACTGCAGAACCTCCAGCCCCTTCCTCCTCTTCTCCTCCACAGCACCCCCCATCGCCGCATCCCACCAGCGTTCCGCCTCAGGAACATCCCTCCACCCTCCCTTGAAAAGCTCCTGCAGCTTCCTCTTGCTCCCTCCCGCGGACCTCGACATCACCGCCTTCGCCTGCGCCCAGTGCGGCGGCGGGTTGGAACGTGAATACGGTACAGCCGGGGAACCGTCTGCGTGTGGGGATGCGGGAACGCTGAAGCCGTTTACAGCGAGAACGACGGCGGGTGGGACTGTGATACGCCCGATTTTGAAACAGCATTGGGAGACGGAGATGGTGTTGAGGATGGCGCCGTCTGGTTCGGGCTGGGAGGAGAGTGAAGCTGCAACGGCTTTGAGAGCATCAGAGGTGCGTAGAGAAGGGTCAGTGATGTCGGCCGGGGTGGGAGTGGTGGAAACCTGGTTGTCAGTGCGTAGGGAGGCGTTGAAGAGCGTTCCGTTGGTGTCGATGTTGGAGGAAGACATGGGCTGCTCGACGGCTTTTGGGGTCTTCTTCCCCTTCTTTGACGGCTTCGTGACGAACTTGGCAACGACGTAGATCTGATGAAAAGTTTTTTTAGAGCCCAGAATCATAGCCGAGGAGACGCACCCATTTCTGATCCCAGCTTCCGACACTCAATCTCACTTCGTAAGACGACAACATGGGGATTTCACGGATGAAATTATAGTGTGTTCCTGTCAAGAAAGTAAGCTCGGTAAAAGAACTTTCAAAAAGATGAAACCAGTACCTGCGAGTGCCATCCACCCTCCTGCAGCGAAAAACCGGGGAAACATGGCTAAGGCAGCCTTGAAGCGTGCAGAATCCAATGTCTAACAATCGGAAAATTAAGAACTAGCCACTCTATGCGTATGAGAGACTCACCTTTGCATAGCTGGAATTACTCAGATGACCATTAAAATCACTGTCATCGATACCTTTGGGATTATTCAACGATGGTTTCGGCTGTCAGGTGACGACACTCACTAGCCCAGGTGTTATATCGAACCAGATAGTTCAAAGGATCGTTACCAATAGACGATATAGAATCCAGCCATTTATCTTCTGCCCGGATTTTGGCGATCTTGGACTTGAATACATTTCGTAGTCGCACGAGACTGTGCTGGAACCGGATATAGAAGACTGGTCTAAAGACGCGGACTTCGCGGGGTGTTGGTCACTTTTGCAAAAATTCGAGAAAAGATATTACAGCTTACAGTGCCACACCAGAGGCCACGACCGGATATTCACCATGAAGAGCAAGAAAACAATATACTTCGTCACAGTTGGTGCGAACTGGAAAACTGCGTCAAGTTTGGCCGACAAGAGGGGACGCAGCGTGTCCATAGCATTCAACAGCCTTTCCAGCGACATTTGCGTTGAGACCAAAGCCATTTTGTCGTCTCTTCGCCGCGGGAGAAGAGTAAATATGTGTTTACGTATTTGATTTTTTGGGGCGGCTGTCTTGGCATTTATTCCGGCAACCGGCTTTTTCACACTTTGCCGGGTCCACCAAAAAAGGAAATCTCTGTTTCCTCCAACTCCTCGTCCTCAATGAAACCCCAAGTAAACTAGCCACAGACCGCCGGCAATTTCAGGCTCTCGGAACGTTCAATTTCTAGCTATGCATGTGGATGGACCCCCAAAAACTTTCTTGAATATACAATGCCCTTTCATAGAACTAGACCTTGACGATGATTGATGGTCATTCGGCTTATTTCCCCTTCTGATCACCCTATCTCATGATGCACTTGTAAACAGTCTGCCTTCGACGCCCCCTCTTTATAAGGATTTCTTCGAAAATAGAGATCTCCTGTGTCCCTTCGAATCGTTCCTCTATGACTGCTGAGGACACTTCTCTTTGTACAATCTTCGAGAGGCACAAGGAAAAATCGAGAAGAGATGCGACGCTATTCCGAGTTCACGAAAATGACATCGTTCGGCCTACAATAGCGACTTGAAGACAATACGCCGGCCTGATGTTAAAAACCATCTCATGATACGTTTGCTGTACGACGTTGTGGTGACCTTACCCTTCGAGAAAAGCTTAACGAACGTTCATATTTGAGCTCTTTCATCAACGATGTCTGATTAGTCTGAGGAGAAGGCCTCTAGAAAGGCTTCATCTATCTCATGATACATTCTGGCACTGTTCCTGAGTATTGGAGAGCGGTTAATGAAGGAGAGGGGGAAGGGAAAAAAATTGGGCATTTATTTGATGCATAGTCTCGCAAATTGGATTATGTTCCGGTCTCCTCTCAATATAAAAGTGAGTCACTCAGGGGTCTTCGTCGGTTTGAACGAATTTGAGGCATCTTTAATTCTCTTATATATATCCTAAATTAATGAAAACTTTTCAAGCATATATGACCCTCCTTCTACAATACAACGCTTACCTTTGCTCGTACATGGATATCTTCGCTCGAATACGTGATGACCGCAAATGTATCCAGATTCCAACAGATTCCAACGCCTGGTCTCGGCTAATGCCAGTGAGTGGCCGTGATACGTTATCCTCCGGTCTTCTGACTCATCAATTTGCCGTTACAAAACAGAGCTAATAAAACATCTTGAGCCAATCTTGGTTCTAGATACATAGTTGTCTTCACGTTCCGGAAACTCAATCTCTTATTTTCAGGCAGTTTTAGATTGAAGCCTATGGAAATACCAGACGTGATCGATAGCACAGAAACGTCATGTTTCAATGCTCTTTTTGCCCCTCGCTCCGACTTGCCACGGCTTCGCAGGTATGTTTGACGCTTTTGCTACATCATGCTGGATCTGTTATGGAAAGACATGACATCGCTCAGGACTCTTGTAGTATTAGGCCTACTTACCTGTGGACGCTGTGGTCGATATCCAATGGCTTCGGGTCAATTGAAAGCCCAGGCTTTGTGATGTAGCTCACGAGACACAAAACTGTCCAGACATTCACCCGAGATCTGCAGGATTCGGACTGATATCTCAACCATTGCACTGAAAAGATTTAGAGAGGATTGCGATCAACCAAATTAAATTATGCGTCAGTTGGTCGCGACACTGTTTCCTCTCTACAGCGCTGTCTTCGAAGTAAACCACTCATTCCGAGGCTACAGTCAGTTGAGTTTGCATCCCGAGTTCTCAGACGTGTCCCTTCTCCTGTGTGTGACCCTCGTAGATATCGGGTTGGACCTGAGTTAGGTGAATATTTTTGAAATAACACAAGCCGATCTCCCAGTCTTCACGGATATCTCACGCTTTTGTTTCAAGATTGAATTCCTTGTCATTTATCTTGCCATCAGCATTGACACTATTTCAGCCGAAAAGCTCGAGAAGATGTTGATGCAGTTGTCCTGTCTCCAGTGTCCGGATTGCGTTTGGGATACGTCGATCAACGGTCGCGAAACATCTTGGCACTCTTTCATCCTTCTCTTGTCCACCGGCCGCGTAGTTCCCGATACCTCAACAACAAACTACATTCACAACAAAGGTAGGTCGGTTTCAGAGCTTTCGGTGTGGAAGCGCTGCTCGACTCCTGATAGAGTAGTTCAGGACGGTTGACGTCTTGGCCCCGATCCTTCCCTGTTCTAATCCACAAGTCGACCTCCCTCATTTCTTATTGTCTACCTGTATGCCCCAATCCCCTACCACATCGAAAATCTCTGTGTCCATACATGGTCAGATTCAAACAAAGTTTTACAGGATAACCAATATAGATTCGTGGAATTGAAGATTGACAGTTGAAATACCACAGAAGACAACACTTCCAAGTTTTTCTAAAACCATCTCACAACATGCGTGCGGCACAACCTTGACCTGCCTGAACCTTTCGGATGACCCGAAGACCTCGTAGCTGGACCACCTAGACCCCTCTCTTTCAACTCAGCGCTCCCGAAGACCTGGATCTCGATTGTTTCGGAAGTCAAATATATCATGATGCATAAGCGGCGACCACTTGGCCACCATGCAGTAGAGTGATCACGACTTTGTATGGGGTTATCGAAGGCGATGTACTTGCCGTGCTTCGTTGTCTTTTTCCATTGTTCTCTCACCTTCAACGGTGAAGGACGGTGGAATGAGGAACAGGAATGAAAGTGGGGAAAGCTGCTGAAATATTCGAGACGCAGCCTTGATCAATAAAATTCTATCCAGCGGATTGACAGTTGTGAATTCTTACTGCAACACTTCTCAGGCGTTTCAAGACTTATTCAATTCCATTTCTATAATTGCTCATCGTCCATTATCACGATACTTCTTACAACTCGCTATTCCAACATTTTATATAGGATGGATCTTTACATGGTAAATTTTTAATCGAAACAAAATTATCAGTATCCGACGGTGGTCCGGTGAGATATGGAAGCAACTATGACATCGAGAGATAAGAAGATAGTGCATACACGACTCGAGTCCAAGAATCATGCAACATATTTCAGTTAATCTTCCCCATCAAGCGCCGTCCTTCTTCCACCTTCGCCTCGTTATTTGACAACTTCCCCGATATCACTTTCATCTCGCCTCTAAGCTTATTTAAGAAGCTTGCGCGCGACGCCTTGTTCGACCCATTCGCCGGTGACATAGAGTTCGTCTGAGCCCCGTTAGAAGCGATGCCCTTTGGCGTATATCCCTCCGAGACTGGCCGCTGACTCTTCTGGCGATTCTCGGCAGGCTTGTCGAAGACAACGCTCATCGTTCTCAACCGCGGTGTTTCCGTGCCGTCGTTCGATGATACGTGATTGTTCGACCCTTGTACCGCCTGCCTGACCTCTTGAGTCGTTTCTTTCTCGGATGCGGGCTTCGTGGCCAAGATGTGACCCTTTCCAGGACTGAGATTGAGCTGGCGATCCGACTTGTCATCCAGAGCCTTCTGATACTGCTCTTTCAGCAGAATTCCTAATTTGGCGTCGGAGCCGGCAAGAGGGTGAGTGGATGCTTGAGTGTTGACATCTGGCTGTTGGTATAGATGCGCTCAGGTTATCAAGACCGAAGGCAGAATGAAAGACATTTCTCACCTGGGACTCCTCGACGTCTGCTTTTGTATCGACAACCTTATGAACCTCCTCTGACTTTGGGGACAGCGATGAGGGGCCAATGACAACGTCATTCGGACGTGAAACTTTCGCAGCGTGCCGATTGCTGCCAGAGGCTATTGGGCCAAGAAATGACGGATATGAGCTTCCAACCGGGATATCGAGCAAAGCACCGTGCTGCCTTGTGGTATCATCTTCAGAGTTTAATTGACGCAGTCCCACCGCCCGATCATTTCCAGAGTCTGAATAATCTGCGGCAACTTTATCCACGTGTGCATTCGCCGACTCACCCGTATGATCGTGCTTCGGCTCTTCGGTTTCAGAACCGTGATGAGTCGTATCCGCAGTCTCGGAGCTAGATAGCAACACCCCATTCATCGGCATAGTGAGGCTCAACTGCGAACTATATCGACTTGGGCTCGACGTCAGCGATCCATTGATTGTTCTTATGCTGGTGTCAGAAAGAACGCTAGATCTGTGTTCCGCATCCGGGTTGGTATGGGGGGTTAGATAAGATGTATCAATCGCTTTCTCGTTGTAGAGAGACGGATCTATCAAGTTGATCAGAATCGACAGATGAAATTTGTGCTATTCGCTCTACCTAAGCTGAACTGGGCATGAGCTGAGAGACGATCTGGAAGAGCTTCACTGCTGTTGAATGAATCGGAGTATCGTGCTTGTTAAAACGTCAGTGACGATGTGTCTATTTCATAGGAAATACATACTAATCTCTGAGGGATGTCTGTGCATCGGATCCGCATCCTGTATGTTCCCGTGTTCTGGCTGAGAATCAACTTTGGTTATGATAGGTTTCCTCTCTATCGAAGATGCTGAATGAAGAATTAGCGTGTGGTGCCCTAAAACAGAAAACTCCTGACTCACATAAATAGGAACCCCAAGTGCCGGGCAGATAATACCTGGCCGCCGCTCCTGCACCCATCACAGCGTCCATGACATTCTTCTGCGTACGAACATATCCCTGATGAAATGCGATGCCTTTGGAATAATCGACTTCGCTTTCAAATGGATATGCACCCGGTATACGTGGCGTAGATGTCGCTGAAGGAGGTAAGACGAGAGAGTTGAAATCCACGGAATGTCTAATGGATGTGACCGTCTTTTCGGCCCATTCTTCGGCTGGAGTGGGGAGTATATCATCCCCAATCTTTGGTGCAAGAGACGCTGGACGTGCGGCGGGGCTGAACAACATGGCAGTAGTAAGAAATAGAAATGTGAGACTCAGTATTTGTTCCGTTCGAAATTTAAACAAGTTCAAAACGTCACATTCGATCTGATCATGATGATGTCATCTCAGGTAATCTAGAGGCGACCGCGACCGAAAAGACATTAGTGGAGGAGATGTCTACTAGGAGTATGAACAAAGCTTGCCTTAGTCAATAGACCATTTATGGAGATTCTATGGAGATTAACGAACTGTCAATATCACCTCACACAGTGCATTAAATACACAACAAATCGTTGAACAGATATCGATATCTTGATAA
>JABAKA010024080.1:0-15743 GCA_018857285.1 Termitomyces sp. Mi166#008 | reverse complement strand
TGAGTATTTTGGTGCTTGATCTCAAATGCTTAGTGGAGCAGTAGCCTTGACTTCATACAAGTACGAAGTAGAGGTTCTCTCAAGGCTAAGTTCGGCCTTGTCCTAGATACACAGCAAAAGGAATTCAGATAAATGAGGAAAAAATTAAAAACCCAGCTATTAGGCCACTTTATGATGAGAGGGAGATTCGAACTCCCGCCCCCAAAGAGACCAGATTTTGCCTCGAATATCTTGAGACCTTAGTCTGGCGCCTTAGACCGCTCGGCCATCTCACCATGGATAAATGTCTAGTCAACAACATATAGATAGAATTTTGGCACCCTGCCAGCGAGGGTAACATTAAAACCAACAGTCGAACTTTCTTTCGAATTCGATACCCTACTAAGCCTACGCTACCAAGTCATAACGTAGGTGGACGAGACGTTGAACAAACGTTAACTTGAACAAAAGCTAGTTGGGTAGCCCAAGTTGCATCAGCATAAGCACCATGTATCGACGTCATACCTGCGTCGCACTTGCCGAGACACTCGTCATTCCTCCTATACAATATATAAAGGGTCGTCTCAAAAAAACTCCATAGTTGCCATAGCCATCGCCATCTGTGCTTCTCATAAAAAACGATCGACCATCGCATACCATGACTGCCATCCACGCCCCCTCAAATTCATGGGCCCCCCCTAAAGATCGCCCGTCATTCTACAGGAGCCCAAGCAGCCAAATACGGTCTCAATCCTCGCAAACGTCTGTCTCGAATAAGAATCCGTTTGCAGCCGCGGCCAATCAAGAACGACAACGAGAACGATATTCAGGATCCAGCGACGGCGGCACAGCAACGTCTACGAACCCATTCGCTTCATCCTACGCTCCATCCGCGCCTGAACCTGAACACGAACACGAAATCAAACACGAAACATCGGCTCCGGCTCCTACTACTTCCACTTTGGCTCGAGTTCCCTCCCCCCCAACCAACAATATGCATGCAGACCCAGACCCAGACTCGCCTGCGTCGCCGCCCGTGAGGTCTTTGGATCTGGGGCGTACCAAGAACCCAAATACGAACACGGAAGATTTGGATACGAAGGTCACGACGAAGCCCGGACCTAGAGCCGTATCCGAACCCGGACTCGCAAACGCAGTCGGATGCGCAATCGAGAGCGTCAAGCCGTACATCCCCGAATCGGTCGTGGCGTATCTACGTGAGTACTCGAGTTTCTTCGGTCTGTGTTGATGTTGAAGGCATGCATCAATCGTGTGTAGCTACGAGCGCGGCCGGGAGAAAACGGAAATCGGAAAGGCCGGGTGGGGATGGTGTTTCTGAGAGCGGCATTGGGAAGGTGCGTGAGGCTGAGGGAAGAGGCGTGGAGCGTCGGAAGGGTTCTGTGGATAAGAAACATGCGAAACCATGTTCGTTTTCTTGTTTTATCCTGAGATCTGGGGCTCACTGCTGCGACGATACGCAGCCACTTCGACTTCGCCCAGCATTCTCCAGAACGCGAAGAACTATTTCCGCAGATCTGTCGGCGCATATCTCCGTGAGTATTTTAATCCTCTTCATATAACTAGTGATAAGAACATAATCTCAGCCGGAAGCACCGCACCTCCCAGCCAACTACCCTCCAACGAGACGCCCGGTGGCTCCTCCATCGGCGTGGGCTCCCTCCCGGGAAACAGGTCCGAGACCAGCGTCGCGAAGCTGCCGGAAGAGCGGCGGCTCGAGGGTATGCCGTCGCATGAGAGCGGACAGCAGGTCCTTGGAAAGTCTGGGGGTGTAGGCGCGTTGCCGGGTGGGCCGGATGAGAGCGCGGTCGCGCTGCTTCCTGAGGAACGGGTTTGTCCGCAATGTGGGTTTTTATGGAATGATTCTGGAGTGGATGTTGAATTTTGTCGTAGATGATACGATGGGTAGCGTTGGAGCAGCCAGTGTGGGATTAGGTGTGGTAAGGGATGTGGTCATGTCGCAGGTGAGTCGGTTTGAATCTCTTGCTCTCTAGATATTGACTGAATCCTGTAGGACAATCAGAGATCAGTAAACCAGACGGCGGATGTACGTATACAATACATACCCAACACGAAGTCAGCCTCTGAAAAGACTTCCTATGACAGGGCGACTTTGAAAATCATCCAACACGCCTTGACAAAGAAGATACATGTCTCGATGCAGGTGCTGGCGTTGGAGCGGGGGCCGCGATTGGCGGTGCGACGGCCGCCTCACAGCACGCCTCTTCCAACCAGGCACGTTAACTTCCAAGTTCCTTCTGCGTCACCCCGTGGTCTAACGTCGTGTTATATCTATCAGAAAATTGGTCTCGCGGGATTTGGAGGAACCGCTGCTCACCCGGACGTTCGATTGGATCCAGGCTATCACCCTGCTGAGCTGCATCCCCTCGATCCAAAGTTCAAGCAGGATTCGGTATCCAAAGTACCGTCGGATACGGATACGAACACGAATCGTCGGTCGTCGGCATCGACTCAGAGTGAAGGACATTCAAGCACGAGCAGTGGAGAACGTCGCAAGGTTGGACTCATGAGCAGGATGAAGGGCGAGGTCAAAGTGCTTTCGGGGAAGTTGAGCCACAACGAGAAGAAGATCCAGGCAGGCAGGCAAATGATGGGCAAGTAAGACCGAGGCACGTGGGCACGCGTAAGGAGTTATTTTGAGTTCCGACTAGCTGAAAAATAGTGTGTATCAGTATCCTCAATGTATGTACAAGTTCAAAGGCGCACGGCAGCCATCAGAGATCATTCACCTTTCTCGTCACGGCATCCAATATACGCATATATACATTTCTAACATAAGGTCCCACTTGGATGACGACGGTTATGTTGACCCCGTGCCTGGGATGAGAGGATCGGTTCGACTTGGTTTCTATGCAACCTGTTTGTTACCTCCCTTCAATAGCGTTCGGAGTGAATTGTTGGAATGCTGGTCAGTGATGTTTAGACGACAGGAATGGGAGAGTGTCTGTAGTAGGTCTTGGTTTTTCGGAATTCATTTCTGCACGGATCACTGATTCGTCTATCAGGCAAAGCATCGCCTGCCAGACTTCGAGATGGACATGGGACGGTACACGTATTCACGAACGTTGACTTTATGGTCGTTACTACGTAGTTCATGGAGAGCCTTTAATTGTGCCGAAAAGTGTTCGAGGCAAATGTTGACGCGATCGTGCAGACTCGGATCTACAGATCTGCAGACTATAATTCATACTTATCCAAAAGGAAGATCTGCTCCTAGATACACTCTCTTCCTGTTTTGTGTCTTAGATCTCCAGCCTCCCGGTTTCGTCGCCCAGGAACGGCCCCGACACGGAGGTCACGCGCGACTACGTATCCAAGGTGAGACGAAATTGCCATATCATCCCCATTGCTCAGGTTGCATATTCCTATTATAGCATGTACATCCCACTTACACTCTAACATTTTTTTTGTTTTGATCACGGCAGAATTCCAAGCGCTTCATCAGATTACTTATGCGGATCTCAATTGTCCGTGGTTTTCTTTTTTTGTGTTCTTTTGCTCAATACAAAATATGTATTCCATGACTGTTGTAAGTATGGATACGTCCGCATCATCTTCAAAGGCATGGACGTTCATCAAGAGTGTTCTCACAACAGAATTATGCGCAAACCACAACAGTATGTCCATCTTTTTTTCTGTAATATACTCATGCTGCAGATAGAGCCGGGTGACAATCCTCCGCACTACGCCTAGTTCCCATCTCCTTTTTCTAGTGACATATCAGGGAATTGGCTGGCAACGGTGATGAAGGTTCGGAAGTCCATACCTTGCCATCCACGTTCTCAATGACGCAGCATCTTCTCCGGCTTCTCGACATTGGCTTCACTTTTCTTCTCTACGGGAGAGGCAACGTCAATGCTTGGCTAATGCAATCTGTTCAGTATTTCTTCAAAGTAAGAACTAAGGCCCGGGCAACTCTCACAATTCTCGTCTCGTTCTCGGAGCGCGTTGTCATTTTCGTCGAGGAGATTAAGCTATTTATGTGCTCCAATGCACGAGCGTTTGCTAAGACGGGAAGGAGACGGCGAAGAGAGAACATGGCGGGCAGATCTGTGCTATGAGGGCGGCAGGCCCTGCTTTTATACATAATTGCAGGCACAACTGAAAAACTGCAACGAGCAAACACCGCTATCACGTCAATAGAAAGTATTCACATACAGAATCTACACACGACATAACGAACTCGCCGTCGGGAACGTGTTTCTGTTGGAACTGAGAAGGCATAATGAGTAAGCCGAGGCTGGCCTGGCGTTGGAGAACATGATCGGCCAATTCCAGCGTGTCAAGCACCAGAACCTTCTGCGAGATTATAAATCAGCCATGAACAAAGAAATTTGCAAAAGTCATACCCTGACCAATCGCTGCGTGCATCGGCCCTGACAAGACATCATGTCCAGAGAACATAACCAGGTTGCTACATACAGTCACAAAGGTTATCTGACCCCGACGCTCCACGGGTGATTTATTTTAACAGGTGAGCCAAGCTTCCGGGCACCATGTCAACGGCTCTCCCGACAAATCCGCTCAATTCCAGAAAACACATCCACTACTTGCTAAAAATGGAAAGGATCTAAAACAACCCTCACAGTACTTACTTCTAGATTTGCAAGATTGTATTTACAGTAATCATCTGGGAGCGGGGATTGGTCGAAAGTTTTTATGTCTCAGTCATCGACGATAAATCCTAAATAATGTGGCTTTCACTCCCATCCTGCCCACGCCGTATGGCCCCATGTTTCTTGATCTGGGGTCCGAGGTCCAGCCCGGCCGTCCTCCAAGAACTTTGAAAGTGGATTGGCGATTGAGGGATTGAGGTCCGTGCCGGGAGGAGAACGCCTAGCACGCACCACTGGGGTGATCGGTGGACACGTTGAACGTTTAAACGAGAGGGGTCGACGGTGTGTACTTGCTGAGAACATCTTAGAGGTCATTCCAATGCGTGGGGATTGCCCTACGAACGAAGAAGAATGGAGAGTGAGTACGATCAACGGAGGAGAGATAATCACCATCACGCGAACTTCCATCAAGGTAGGGTTCCTCATAACAAACCTACGCTCCGTGCTTTTTTTCTTTGGAGACCCCCCTACCGATCGCCAGAATCATAAAAACAACCCGTCATCCGCGAAGAACCCCGACAGCTACAAAAGACAATCAACGAATACAAGTTTGCAGCCACATCACTGGTGACGCCCGTTACGCGTCCTGCAGAGAAGCTGAGCAGATGCATCATCTCTTTCATGCTTATTTTCCAAGGTGATCCTCACCCCAGGACGTTGCATTTCTTTTCTTTCCCATGTCCCGAATACCAGCGACATGCGATTCGTTACTGAGTCCGACTGTGGATATCCACCCGGAGGGGTATAAGGTGGGCCTTAAGGCGGCGGGAGCGCAGTGCATTGATTGCCAGTGTCGTTGGGGAACCAGCGCCAAGATGGGAGGAACGTGGGTGAGGATGCAATGCGTTCGTCGGGCTTCAAACATTTGGAGGCAAGAGTGGGGAAATGTCATCGTAAGTATTCAAGTTGGATTTTGGGAAACTTTGATCATAACTGATTATATATTTCAAAGCCAAAGCTTCACTCGTTGGTATTGGTTTTCTTCGAGCTGGTCATATCTAAGGCTGTAACCACCAGGAAGACTTGTTCCTGGGTACGTTCTCTTTTTATCTTCTTTCTTCTATTACTAATGTCTTTTTCATCTCTAGTCATCACATCCTCAGCGCGAAAGAATATACATACGCTCTTTCTGAGCCATACTTTTTTCTTCGCCCAGGAATAGCCAGTGGTGGGTTCTGGGTGAGACGAAATCAGGCTACTGTAGTGCCTTCTCATTATAGTTCGTACATAAGCCCCACAAGTAGCCTTTATTTATCGGTCGCTTTATTTTTCGATTACGACGAAATTTCGAGTGCTTCGTGAGATTAAGCTGTTCTCGATTATCCTTCATAGACATTAAATATTGAAATCTACATCATCTTCAAAAGTTATGAATTGATCAAATGTTTTCTTGAAACAAAGTCCACGAGCACAACAGTACGCACAATTTTCTGTGTAATCCAAAGGAATGAGCTCATAGTGCGGATAGCTTCTGTCTGAGCAGGAAGCTTTGCATAATATGTCCTCCAGGGGCGAAAACAAGTTGGAGATCTGCCTCACATCTTTTCCAACCTTTGATACTAAGCCATTCTCAAGTTACTGTCAATGATGAAAAACCTGAACCATCCCTTTCTTCGGCCATACATATACTCTCCGATAGATTCCTAAATGACACACCTAACCCAGGAAATTCGTCTCCAGAGTCGCCATTTGAAGCCTTGACCAGGCTTCGCAACTTGAACTGGAGTGGACATCCCAACAGATTTTGCTTTCTCAGCTTCCGCGCATGCCTTCTCGCTTCCAGAATCTTCATCGTCTCAGCGTTACCTGCAACATTTCCTGGCACAACTTCCTATACATCCTTCACACTGTCGGCGGGCTTAAAATCCTTAATGGCATTTGACATGACTCTCTTGCCACATCTGTGACCCTTCTGACCAAACACCATTTACGAAAACAACATTTAGTCACAGGTTTACTTGTGCTTGATCTCAGTTCTGAAGAGGACGCATGTCCTATACTAATTCTATTTCCCGTCCCCTCGTCGACATAGAACTTTCCCCTAAGTATCCAGTCTCACTGCAGAGCAGTGCTCGATGCGATAACTATTCAAATGGGGCATCATGTTGACTGGAGCACTGCTCCACCTGCCGGAGTATAAGGCGTGAGTAGAGTCAATAGTACCGCCTATGATTGCATAAGAAACTCGGTTGCTATGAAGGGTGCTGGAGGTGCAAAGGCATACTTCGCGGCGGAGCTGAAGAAAAAGGATGAGTTGGATTATTAGCGAAGTGCTGGCCGAACAGCCTTTTTGACGTCATCGGTACTTGTCATATCGAGTAATGTCGATCCACTGTATTTTTAATCGCAATCCATGGAGTATATACTTGGGGTTTCAACGCGTTCATCATCGTCGACATCAAGCTTCCTAGGACTATTCTGGATTACAGTGTTTGTGGTATCATTCAGGCAACCTGAGTGATAAGAGAGCAGTGCACGGTGGTTGTCATGTCTCACGATCGATCGTGGCGATCGCTGGGGATGTGGCTTTGATGTATCTAGGAAACGGAATACAAGGGGGAAACATAAGCGAAAAAACTGCAATGGAGAGTCGTATGAATGAGACAGCTGAAATGAGTTGTCATGGTCATGAGCGGCATGGTAGTGACGTCGAGCTATTGAACTCTAGGCTCATGTTCGATGGGACCCAAAGCGAGCAATCAATATTTCTCGCTAAACTCCACTGTACGCAATCTCGTCTCTCTTCGTCGGCCGTGGGGCGCAGACGTACGAGTGCGTAGGAAACGAGCCCAATGGGGAAGTTGAAGCTCGGCCATACTGTAGACGAGACTACGCTTCCAGATATGAACGAAATCCGGGTCCATTCTGCCAGCGGGATGGAGATGGGCAATACGGCAGAACTAGCAAGAGGATTTGGAATCGAGTTGGCGTCGAACTTGCCGAAGACTCACTCCATGCACCACTTCCAATTGATGGTCCTCAGAACTAATGAACCCTGACTATTACTAGGAAGTATCCTTGCGGGCGAATAGCGCTAGGTCATGAGGCGGCAAATTTGTCCATACCTCCTTCGTGCTGCGATGGAAAGGGTGAGGGCTTCTGTCAACTTCCGATTCGCAAACAGTATAGTGATAAGCGGAATCGGTAGCGAAGAACCCGTGCTTTGCTACTTCCCTCGATATACTCGAAACTTCCAGCTATCACTGACTAATGAGGTAAGGAGCAAACGATGGTGCTCATGATAGTGCCGCTCATTGAAAGCCCAGCGTCATCTGTACGAGAACTAGCTTAAAAGCGTAGAGAAGGAGATGAAACACTTGCTCGTCTCTTGTACCGTAGAGTTATAGAAGTAGCAGACCAAAAATACAATGTACATTACTCCGAATGTCAGATGCATTTCTACATATGGAAACGTATAATGCTTGTCCATGTCCTCGTTTCAGATAACCACCTTTCCATGTGCAAATCACCGCTCGCGATCCGACAACGGCTCAACTCTAAGTCCGATTTTGTTGTACTCTTAATGATAACGGTAAGACGAGTATGCATTGTTCAGCCTACAGCTCTGATGAGGATTAGGATGTCGAGAAGATTGCTGATGATGCAGATTCTGACGTGGAGGATAGAGGTCGATCTTGCCGCAGCTAAGAAACACACGGCATAGAGTTTGCCAGTAGCATGTGAGAACGATAACTGAAGTCCAAAGAGAAGTTTAGATCACATTATGCTGAACGTCCGAGTCAAACTGTTCATCCCATATATGCCTGGATCCATGGTAAGCAATCAACATCTCAAGATATTCTGATCGCCCGTGCTACTTACCATGTTGATTGCTTGGAAAAATTCTTGTCGACGTGTAGACGGTATGGAGATTGGCGGGTACCCTACCTTTATCAGAGGAATAGACGCGATGAGGCGCGCCAAACGTCCATTACCATCCTATGTAAACATGAGTAAGAACGCCATCTGGTTGCCAATATGATATGCCATAGTCACCTCAAATGGATGACGCCTGACGAGAACGAGATGTAGCCAACTTGCCACGGCAAATGGGTTCTTCCAGTTCTTTATCCATTGCTAGTATCCCCTGTTTTCAGCAAAGTCATACATCGATCGGGCGTTGTAATGTCTACCTTTGCCATCAGACAAACGTACTCCACTTCTTCATCTACTTTCTCAAACGGACAACACTGAATATCCCCGCTGGTACCTCCTCTAATAATAACGGTTTTCCTTGTTTCCTGTCGAGTTCTACCACCAGGGATGTAGATGCCCTCTGCGCAGTATTGACAATTCTTCATGAGTGACAGATGGATTTCACGTATCAGTTCCAGTGACAGGTGCTCGGGGTTTTGCACAGCAGGTTGTATTTTGTGATATGCCTTGAGAACTCACAATTTGTCGACATACTTGAGAACTGATTGCGTGAAACGTACCGCTAGTGTGTCATTCAGTATGTTTTTAATCCTTCGTGGGTCTTTGATCTTGCTTTGAGGAAGGTAGTTGATCGTTGCTTCCGCAATACCGCGACGCATGAGATCTTGGGTAGACTAAACAATGAAATACGTATAGGTATGTTGTCGAAGAAGGCTGATCCATACCTGTTGGGCCAGGAGGAATGTTCCCTCTATGTGATTTGTCTCAACGCAAAGGCTTCGCAGATACTTCTCAAAGAAACTTGAACCATGAGGTATAAGTAAATCCCAACGATCCTTGATCGTGCTAGCAGTATCAGGAAGAAATGTAATTTGAGGGAATGTGTGCATCCTCGTCATCTTCCAAACTTGATTGAACGCGGCTGAAGGGAATGAAATGTTGAGCAGGCACCATCCTCAAAATATGGGATCCATGCGTACTAGAGGAGGCTATCCGGGACATTTGAGCAGCCTCTTGCTCAGCCGAATGATGACAATTCACAATGAATTGGTGCAACTCAACATCGCTTACACCCATGCCACTAAGAATTCTCGGAACCTAATGAGAGTTCATAGTATTAGCTCAGCTATAATCTAATAGATTTTGTTTACTCGCCTTCCTCAAAGTTTTGACGGCCAAAGGTGAGGCACCTCCCATGAACTGCAAGTATCCAAATCTGACCATGAGATAAGAAGTTCACCATAGACTTGAATCAGATGTTCATATAGTGGCATCTGTTCTACGGAGTTGATGGACATGCTGAGCTGTTATCTCAGTGGGTATTGTCTGAAAGCATTGTGTGGCACCCCGATCCAGAATTGATACAAAGAGAGCCCACCTTAAGAACTGCACACGTCCAGGGATATTCGTATTCGGACATCGTAGCGAGAGAGTGAATATGTCAATGAGATTTGGTGAGGCTGTTGTGCAAAACGCTCGCATTATAAGCTGCCTTCGGCGTCCACCAAAGCAGCCAGCTTTGTATGGGCTCATCTCAAGTACAACAAGTGTTTTGTTGAGCTGTGCCCTCCTCCAGTATTTTCTTTTGTGGTCAGTATTGTATCAAGATTTTCTTGTCTCCATATCTGGTATCTGGCAAGTCATATTGTTTGTGATGTTTATTCTTCCTTGTTTCTGCTCCTTGTGATTAAAGACAACATTTGACTCAAAGGATTCCACATCAAATCAACCCCGCAGGTTGGTTGATTGTGCCATTTCGTGCAGACCCTTACCATGTCGGTACTTATGGTTCGAGTCATCTTTAGATAGCAGTCTTGAATATGGCCAAAGCATGCAATATCATCCTATCTTCCTACTATACAAAGATATACGGAGAAATAGCGATGAAGCAGACCCTTCTACGATAATTCCTTCAGATTGTCCATGGTAGCCTTCATGCCTTCAATGATACATTCGATAAAGAGAGAATGGTCACCATTGTGAGCCTGATTAAATGTGGATCAATGAAAAAGCACCTCAACGAATCAAGAAATATTGACCTCATTGATTGCTTGATAATATGTTGGGCGTTGGGTCATAGAAATAGAAATCGGTGGGTAACCATCTTGGATGAGCGGAATAGATGCAATGATACGACTCAACCGCCCGTTACCATCCTATGGGATTGGTTAATCGATCTTTTTCACAGACAATAAAGTTTCACGTGAAGGATGAAAGAACAAGGGGCTGACGTACATTGAAAGGATGGCATCTAGCGAGGACAAGATGGAGCCAGCTAGCTACCGCAAATGGATTGTCACAAGCATCATTCGATTGCTACCGAATTCATTTCAGGTAAGAAGAGGTCATTACTAAGCCGGGATAAGGTAAGAATACCTGTGATATTCGACATATCGAGTCGAGTTCGTCATCGACCTTGGCGTATGGGCAACATTGAATCGGATGTGAACCTCCAACGATCACTGTCTGCATTGTAGCAGTTCGTGTTTGACCTGGTGGGATGTACCGCCCGTCAAAATTATGAAATTGACAAGTCTTCATGAGTAAGCAATGGATATGACATATAGTACGCCTTGTCAGATCGACGGGCGCACCAGCGAGGAGCAACATTGCTTCATAAGCCTTGGTGATTGCATCTCGTCAGTGCATTTGCTGTCATGTTGCAAGATGGGATATATCACATACCTCCAATGTGTCGTTTAATATGCTCTTTATGATATTATCATCGTGAATCACGCTGTCATATTCAATATTGATCATAGCGTCGGCGACTCCATGCCGGATGATCCTGTGGGAAGACTTGGATGTTCAATAAATTAGAACAAGTGATTTTCTGCCAGAAATCCTACGTAAGTAGTTAAAAGGAACGTATCCTCAATGATATTCGTTTCAACGGCAACATAACGAAGATATCTTGCAAGGATTTGCGGACTGTATTTCACCAGAGATGACCACTCCTCTTTCACTTCCTCATACACAGGAAGAAGAGCATGAATATGGCGAGGAAAATCATGCTCTTTCGTCTCCTTCCAGGATTGAAAATACTCGACTAATGCAAGCGATTTCAGCACCAAGAGAGAGATAGTACAGATAGCATATTACCATTTAGAGATGACTCGAACAACTTTTCAGCCTTACTGAACGTGGCGGGAACAAAGGTTTCCATATAGTAGTCCAGTTGAGCGTCGTGTACTCCTAATTTAGACAAGGCCTCATGTGCCTGGTGGGTTCAGCACCTGGGAAGTATAGTAGCTGCAGTTTCTTACCTTTGCGAATAAAGAAGCAGAGAGAACAGGAGAGCCCATTGCAGCGCGTAGCTGCGCAAGCCGAACCAGAAGATAAGGGAGATCGCCGTAGCGTGAGAGAAAATCCTCGTAGACGAGCGTCGCTTGGCGAGGACGGAGGATTACAATAGATTTGAGCTTAACACGATCTTCGGGGGAGATAGCATCGGGGATATCCTAGACAAAGTTTAGTGCAGCTCAGACAAGTAAGACGAACCATACTCGAAGACCTGGTGAAATAAGCATGATTGGGAAGAGTTCGAGCAGATATATTTGTCCATGCTTGCCGGTTGGTGGTAATTACATATGAAAGCTCCATTTGGATGATTGTTTTTCTTTGTGCCTTTTTAAACATCTGAACGGCTTTTGTTGCAAGTCTCTTACATACAGAGAGAGCTCAAAGAGAGCCAAATCGAGGTGAATGATAGCCTCTCGCAAGTTTTAGAATATCTACATGCATACTAGTCGTCTCCATTACCTTTTGCTGCCTTCATCATCATTCCAACACCATACCATCTGTCGTGCTATCCGATTTCTCCTTTTCACTGAGCTGAAAACTAGAACAACCCCATTCTTCCAAAATGGCAGCAAAGCTGTTAGGAGAAAGTTCGGGCGCAATGGCTATCGCGACAATCTTTGTCATCTATTCATAACGACATGTCAGTTACGATGATCATGAAAAAGGAGTCTGTACATACGCATACTGCATTCGCTTTTCTAGGCTTCTCGTTTGAGAACTATTGGGCGATTACGTCGAGTCCGAAGTACGACGTTGGATATGTGACGATAGTAGATCTCTAATTCCGATCAAATCGTCATTGACAGAGTACTGTTCATGCTAAGATTGTTGTAGTCCGATGAAAAGAGAAGTCACATTTACTGACATAAATTACCATTCCCTGAGCTCAAAACGCCTCCAAAGGATAATCGACCTGGTCTACTTCTGTCGGACAAACATTCCCCTCCTCAGTGACGAATCGTGGCTTTCGGAACTACTACACAGGATCATAACTTCCCCGCTGCGCTGAAAACCTGACCAGTCGAATTCGAAGTGAATAAGGACAACTCCGGCAGTGATTGAATACTGACTTTACGTTCATATCCCCAGGTTTGTGACCTTGCCGCTTCCCAGAACTCAGATTTCAGAAGCCCAGAAAGTATCCATACCGTGACATTTCCGCCGGAAGGTTGGCCTCGGAACAGAGGACACTATAGTGTAAGTATAGAATACATGCATATATACGTCTTGTCGTTTCGTCTTCTTTGACTTGGCGATATCACCCCACGTTATGTGTGAAATGGCGATGAAGAAAGAAAGTGGATTGTAGAACGGCACTCTTCTGCAGGTGATGTTGAACCGAAGTAGGAGCAAATGGCCATTACTTCAGTGACGAATAGATCAAGGTGAATAAGGGCAATCGCGATAATATTTGAGTGCTCATTCTGCATTCTAATGCACAGAAAGCCCGTCGCGCACAGACCTCTGAATTTCAGAACGTATCCGCACCGTTAAGCCTCCACCCCCACCCCGCATGATGACACTGGAGAGTGGGTGTAGAACAGGAATGCATGTTTATATGCATCTTCGCGTTGACTGTTTGAAGGGTCAACGAGGAAACATTGAAAGGCCTACGAAGTTGTGAGACTGAGGAAGTTGTTTGTCGAGGCTATGCTCGTCTTGCAAACGTTGAGCGCAAGACGTAACAATGGATGGGAGGAAAGGTTGAGAAGCATCGGGAATCAGAAGGAGAGAGAATGAGGTGCATACAGCAGACTCTATCACTGTGAGAGCCAGCAGCTTGACGAATAGATTTTCAACCGCCGCTGGAGATATCCATGCCGATTTTCCTCATGATAACGATCCGATTATCTACAGTAGAGTCGACATAGACTACTAGACCATCCCAGACCAGATTCAGGGGGACAAAAAAAAAATAGAAGCCCTTGACAGAGATTTTGGCCTGTGTGAATTTAAGCCAATTGCAAGGGAACATGGAGTATATCGACGAACCTCAAACTGGAAAAAATAGCCTTATCTAATCGCCATCTAATCTGCCTATTTGGCAGAGAACGCTCATTTGTGATTGTCACGTTGTGATCGTTTGCAGCTCCGGACTTTGTCGCCCAGGAGATCACGGCAGAAATCCAAGCACTTCATCAGATTACTTATGCGGGTCTCAATTGTCCAGTGGTTTCCTTTTTTGTGTTCTTTTGTTCAATACAAGATATGTATTGATATGTAGGCATCATTTTCAGAAGTCATGGATGCCATGAAGAGTGTTCTCACAACAGAATTACGCCAGCAGTATGCCCATCTTTTTCCTGTAATAAACTCATGGGTGCGGATAGAGCCGGGTGGAAATCCTCCGCACTACGCCTAGTTCCCATCTCCTTTCTTTAGTGATGGATCAGAGAATTGGCTGGCAACGGTGGTGAAGGTTTGGCTAATGCAATCTGCTCAGTCGTTCTGCAAAGTAAGACTCACGGTCTCGTCTCGTTCTTGGAGAGTGTTGTCATTTTCGTCGAGGAGATCAAGTTCTTTATGTGCTCCAATGCACGAGCATTTGCTAAGACGAGGAGAAGGCGATTCTCGCCTCAGGTGACGTTGCACTTCTTTTTATTTCCGTGTCCTCAATACCAGTGACATGCGGTTCGTTACTGAGTCCGACTGTGGTATCCATGACGGACGATTTCGCCGTCCGATGACCTCACGCTATCCAGCCGGGAGGATATAAGGTGGGCCTGTGGCGGCAGTGCGTTGACTGCCAGTGTCCTTGGGGAACCAGAGAGGATTCAATGCGTCCGTCGAGCTTCATACGTTTGGAGACAAGAGTGGGGCAATGTCATCGTAAATTGGATTTTCGGGAACTTTGGTCATGATTGATTCATATATATTTCAAAGCCAAGGTTTCACTTGTTGGTATTTGTTTTCCTCGAGCCGGTCATATCTATGGTTGTAACCACCAGGAAGACTTGTTCCTGGGTACGTTTTCTTCCTATCTTCTTTCTTCTATCACTGATGTCTTTTTCATCTACCGGAATACAAGGTGTGAGTAGAGTCAACTTAGGGAAGCAATTGTTTCATCATGTTGAGATCCCCGTCTGTCTATTCTCAACTTTCTGGAGAAATTACCCCGTTTATTCGACTGATACCGCGCAGAATTAGTTTAGCTAATTAGATCAACCACCCTTTATGAAAGCTGTTGTGCTCAGCAGTGGCCGCGTCGAAGTATCACCTTTCTGCACATGTTTGGCGTTCTGTCTCTTTACTGCGTATCAGGGCGCTCGTGTTTCTGGGATAATATCAAATGAATCTAGGCAATCTTTGTTTCAATGTTTGTTCAGAGCTAGTGATGGGGACGGTGCCCAAGAAGCGCTGGATCGCAGCGAAAGCAATCAAAAAGACGACTGGTGTTGGCGATAATGTGCGCGAGATAGATATAACACTTGTGGGTGCTTCGGAATACCTGTACTTCAGTCCTTGTCCTCACCGCACCCCGCAATGTATTCTTTACTTCATACAATGGTGACAACAATCAAAATGGATACGACTCTCCATTGGAGTATTTTTTGTTAATGTTTCCCTCTTGTATTCCGTTTCCTAGATACATCAAAGCCACATCTCCAGTGATCACCACGATCGATCGTGAGACATGAGAACCACCGTGCACTGCTCTCTTATCACTCAGGTTGCCTGAATGATACCACAAACACTGTAATCCAGAATAGTCCTAGGAAGCTTGATGTCGACGATGATGAACGCGTTGAAACCCAAAAGTATATACTCCACGATTGCGATTAAAAATACAGTGGATCGACATTACTCGATATGACAAGTACCAATGATGTCAAAAAGCTGTTCGGCCAGCACTTCAACTCGTCCTTTTTCTTTAGCTCCGCCGCGAAATAAGCCTTTGCACCCCCAGCACCCTTCATAGCAACCGCGTTT
>JABAKA010024079.1:0-82319 GCA_018857285.1 Termitomyces sp. Mi166#008 | reverse complement strand
GGTACTAGAAGTTGCCATTCGCCACTCGGTATTGCCATTGTCGAGTTCGGTTATTGTCTCGACAGAGACATAGCGGCCGCGTACTCCTTCAGGTTCGAGTGCTGCGAGCTTCTTGTCCTCTGGTCCACTGAGGTCGATTGGAAGTGAGACAATCATCCTGGTTTATAAGACGGTCAGCCAAAAGACACTTTGTGACATGAGGCTTCCCACCCTTTGCGCTTAGCAGATGCCGTATCCAAATGACGGATTTGAATAACCGTAAAGACGCGCGGGGACACAGGTGGGGTGAACGTATAGTACAATGCCCAGATCGATGCGGTCGGTGAGACTTCCTTGAGCTTGACGACCTCCTTAATCTCCGGAATGAACCTATATATTAAAGGGGGCATCTCATATGTTAGGAGATTTGCATGCCACGGGCAGGTGGTATGAGATTCAGACTCTTTCTCATTCAGCGCTTTGTCTTCGCCAAGTTTGTCCCAGAGCTGATCGAACGTCGCCTCTGTTGGCGGGTGCTCGCTGATGCGACAGTGCCAAGGGGCACCGTCTGCGGGGCCTTTCGGACGGTGGCAGGTCTTGACGTTGATGTGATATGTCTTTCCTTGTTTCCATGTGGGTGTTGACTCGACCAGACGGGTTGCAGCTGCGATGATTGTCTCTTCTGACGGTAGAGCTGATACAAGTGGTGAGAATGAATGATAAAAGGATGATAAGAACTTACCTGCCGGCTTGAGCACTGTGATGGTCAGCTGGAAGTCGGCCATGGTGGTGGGAAGGAGGAGAGGTTGAGAACAACGACTATTTTTAGACGGAGTGTCTCTGATAACATGTGTTGTTGCATCAAATAGAAGAATACTGAGGCGTTCATTAGTAGGTATATCAGAAACATCACATTAATTTTTAGCCACAACACGTCGTGGTTCCAGCGTCGGGCTGTTGAGGTTAACAAGCCCACAGTACCGACTCCGTCCTAGCGTTGCCTCGTCTCTGGGAAGCACCTCTCCACGAGTTAGCACCACTCCGACAAACCGTCGCTCCCCTCGCATCCACTTTTCCTTGTAGAACCGCACGAAACCGGGGGCAGTCGCGTATATTGTTTGGTCGCGTCCCATTTTGACCTGTGTGAAGATGCGGCTCGCTACATGATATTGGGAAAGGAGAAGGGAACGAGACTCACATGCTGCCCAGGATGGAACAGCGTCCCTCGCTGCCGTACTATGATGTTTCCTGGTATAACGGGTTGGTCTGCCAGATGTTAGTGCAAGGGTGGATGCAATGAAACGAATAGGTACCAGAGAATTTCTTGACTCCCAACCGTTTACCGGGGGAGCCTCCATGATTGTGTACGGTTCCTCCTGCACGCTTCGTAGCGGTACGAATCGCACCTAGGGTTTGTGGGTGAGTTGAGGATAATACGGGGTAATTGTCACAATATACCGAGAACGGAGAAAGGGCTTCTAACTGCGCTGCAGCATCGAGGCAAGAACATGACTCGAGCACAAACGCCGTCACAATAGAACTTGTTTCGACTTGACACACAAATTGCACGGGCCTGTGTTGACACATCGGCTATCGCCGAGACGGGGCTGATATAATATCCCCCACTACATCCCAACCCACAAACTACTTTTCTAACGCCACACTCTTCTTCTAACAACTCACCAAACCCACAATGGTCCTCCTCGTCACCTCTGACAACGAACAATTCACCGCCGACAAGGACGTCGTCGAGCGCTCCGTTCTCATCAAGAACATGCTCGAGGGTTGGTATCTCGATCATATGTGCCTACGGTCAAACTCAGTTCACCCAATACAGATGTTGGCGAGTCAGATCAGCCGATTCCTTTGCCCAACGTCTCTTCTAGCGTCTTGAAGAAGGTATGCCACCCACTTGAGCCCAATCGGCACAACTCACTTTAACGCAGGTCCTTGAATACTGCGAGCACCACCGTGGCGAGCCTCTGCCTGCTGCCGACGCAGACTCAAACCAGGATGAGACGCGCAAGCGCACGACGGATATCAGCGAATGGGACCAGAAATTCATCACTGTTGACCAGGAGATGCTCTTCGAGATCATCCTTGCTGCCAACTACCTCGACATCAAGCCTTTGCTGTACGTTTCGCGCCCCGCTTACTTCGTCTTAACACATATTCATGCGACTTCACATGCAGTGATGTAGGCTGCAAGACTGTCGCTAACATGATCAAGGGAAAGACGCCCGAGGAAATCCGTAAACTCTTCAACATTGTCAATGACTTCACACCTGAGGAGGAGGTGAGCATTCCTAGACATCCTACATTCAAGGTCTGACTCGCTCTCGACAGGCGCAAATCAGGAAGGAAAACGTAAGACAAACTTTCCTTTTCTTTGTCGATCACTGTCTGAGTTTTATCTTTAGGAATGGGCAGAGGACCGATGAACGCTTTTCTTCGCGTCGAACCATTCACATAGTCTTTTTCACTGTATTATTGTCATATAGGGAGTCGAAACAAATTTCTTTTAAACCTGAACACCCTTTTTTTGTCATCGAATTAGACCGAACTCTTCAAATTCTTGTAAGAAGTGTGCTTACCTAAGGCTGTGCAATTCTTTAATTCTTTCAACCATACTCCCTTGTCGCGCCTGGTTATGCCTGTCATTCCAGACATACCAGGCACCCCCGTACCACGTAACTCTGAACAAGAAAACTGGCTCAAAGCTCATGTCGCCAAGATCTGTCATATGGACCGGTCCAGGTAGTTACACTGCCTCACTACTGTGGACGATGCTCACCTCGTTTGCAGGTTTCCTGGTAGTCAGCCCGTGAGCTTCGGCACCAGAGATCTTGACAAATTGGAGAGTGCAGAGTACGCTAAGCTGTTTTTTTGAATGTCTAGCCGACTACTTACACGGAACAGCTACTGGGTCTGCGAAAAATCCGATGGTGTCCGCGTCCTCTTTCTGATCAACACGAATCTCGTCTCGGGAGATCAATCGCTTTATCTGGTGCGTACCCACGTCAGCCCGTGCGGGCAGCTTGTATGCTGACAGTGATGCTTCGAAGATCGACCGTCACAATACATACCATGCGATTAGTGGCATATTCTTCCCGCATCATGAGAATCCTATGGTGCCATTGCGCGATACACTAATTGATGGAGAGCTTGTTATTGATGTTAACCCACGAACAAAGGAGGTGCGGCTGTTACTACTTTTTACATACGCGCTTTCTGACGCGTTTGTAGCAAACCTTGCGCTTTTTGGCGTTTGACTGTTTAGTGGTGGATGAGGCGAACGTCATGTCGCGGCCCCTAGATAAGCGATACGGAGTACGTTTTCCGTATACTGTTTGACCGAATCGCGACTCATTCAGACTCCCTAGAGACTCCAGGAATGGTTCTACAAACCATATGCTAAAATGTTGGAGGACCACCCTCATATGGCCAAATCTCAACCTTTCGAGTATGCTTTGAATTGATAGGACCTCTTCCTCCCTAACTAACACTTGGTTTGCAGCATCAAAGTAAAGGAAATCAACTTCTCATACCACGTTGACAAGGTCTTCGCCGTCGACATTCCGGCTCTACAGCACGGCAACGACGGCCTCATCTACACCTGTGTCAATACCCCCTACACCCCAGGTACAGACCATAACATGTACGTCTATTTCCCCTATTTGCCTTCGTTGAGCTTCCGTGCTGACTTTCCCCGAGCATGAAGTGGAAGCCTCCTTCGGAGAACTCAATTGACTTTAAGCTCGAACTGCGTTTCCCTCCGTTCCGCAATCAACCCGACAAGCCTGACTTCTATGCGAAACCTGTGTTCTTTTTGCACGTGTGGTGCGGCGATGAACGCGGAGTTCCGAAGTATGAATTGTACGATGAGATGTATGTTGACGATGAGGAATGGCAGAAGTACGTTCACCCTGCCTGCTACTGTCTTGTTTGACTTTGGCGGGGGACCATTTCCCTCTACTGATTTCCTCTTCTTATAGGCTGAAGCTATCGCGCGAGCAAGTCGATGACCGGATAGTTGAAGTGCATTGGGACTCCGTCGTATCGCATTGGCGTATGATGCGCTTCCGAGACGACAAGCCAAACGGAAACCACCGTAACGTCGTTGAAAACATCATACAAAGCATCGTGGATGGCGTTGAGAAGGACGCTGTAAGTTCCAATCCATCCTTCTTCAGTCCTTAATCCAATAAACCTCGTTAGCTTCTTTCACGCTCAATGGCCATTCGTAACGCATGGAAACAGCGTCTCAATGCGGCTGTCCACTCCCAATCACAACATCCTCCCCCACAAACACATATGCGGCCTCCACTTCCACCTGTCCCAAAGCATGCCCCGGCACCTCCACTACATGCCGTAGCACGTTACGGCCCCATCGCATCTTCGCGGTGGAGCAAAGTTTCTGGACCCGAAATCTACCTTGGCATGAACCGTTGAGGTTGCTCCATGACCAGCGTCACAACCTAAAAATATCACTTCCCCTCCTCGTGTCTGTCAAAAACGCTCCATTGGCTTTACGTCGCGCGGCGCCGCACAGAGCAAGAGTTGGTTACATTACTTCACTGTGCAACCCGGCGGCCACGGGCGGAAAGTATCTGCCCCTCCGTGCAGCCCAGTCCCTCGCTGCTTGTACATAGCCACACCACACAATGGCGTGCTCAGCCTGATGGGTCTGTTCCTGCGCCCGGTTTCCATGTGGGCGGGGATGGAAGGGGGAGCCCACGATTTCACGATCTATCTATGTCCGCCATATGCATCATTTTATAACGCGGAGTGATCAGACTGTCAGACTCGTTGCGTTAACTCTTGTTCTGGATGTATGAACGTGTGCGTGGTTTTCGCGCCTGGCAAGGGCATCGGAAAACGTGTCGTGTGGAGATTTCTGGACAGAATTCGAACTCTGAGATGGTCGGCGTGGGGATCGACCTCAATCATTTTTCCGACAATTTTTCTCAAGCCATTGGAAATTACGTGGATCCTTTCTACATATGTATTGTGCTTCCTTTGTTTCTTGGTAGGCGATGATAGAGGTCGGTTGGTTATGAGTTGAAGTGGGTGCGGTTGTTGATCATACATAATTGGAACAAGGACAGCCTTAAGCCAAGTGCACGCGGGAAACAAGAGAGAACATAATTGGAAATGGGATTTGAATACCAACGCCTAAGTATAATTTCGAGACAGGGGGAGATGTAGATAGATAGTAACACAGGCAGAGCAATTTCGTGACGTGTCGTTACAGCAGAATTCGAGAGCAGATCAATAAGAGTGTACCTAGGGAAGAAAGTTTAGAAGGAGTCAGTTCTTGTTCGTGGAAAGGAAGTAAAGAGACACAAGACGAGGAATGCATGTCTAGTCGTTACAATGATGAGATAAGAGAATAGAAGAAATGATGCAATGAGGAGTGGTAGATGGACGTAAACGCGTAAAAGGGAATAAAAAAAGGTCGTAAAGGCGTCACAAGTCCGGAGGCCCCTGCCTACACTTAGGGAAAGCAAAAGGCTATAGAGCGAATATGAATAGTCAAGAATAATAAGCCGTAAAGATTCGTGCAACGATGGGATGGAAATGAAATCAAGACACAAGGTGCGTGCGGGAGTTGACTGAAGGATGAGAGTTAATGCGGGTTGGTGGATACAAGAACAACGGGTAGATGGAGGAAATAAGATGCTTGATGCGTGCCGAGCGGAATGGCGGGCGGATGGCGTAAGAGCTTTGGTACGGATAGCGGAAAGACGATCGGTGTGGTGGTGGTGACGACAGACAATGGAAATGTCGGTGAAACAAAAAAGAGAAAGGAACACCTTTTTTTAGCGCAGGCGCGATGAGACGAGTAGAGAGGAATGTGTGTGTGTTCGCTGTCGGAGTCTGTCATTTTACGGAATAATCTGAATGTCTCAGTTGCAAAGGTCGGGCGCTGCAGAGAGGGGCGAGACACTGAAGTCCGCATAGTGGGCAACGTTGTCGTTCCCGAAGGACAGGAAGTCTGAGAATGAACGCCCATGCAAGGCGAACAGCGGCGAGGTCATTGCTGAGCTCCCCTTTCCGAGTGGAAGAACAGGGAAATTTGGAAGCTCTGAGGTATCTGATTCTGTATCCGGCATAGATAGGCGCAGCCCTTCGAAGGTGGCGGGTTGGACTGCCTCGGGTGTTGAATCCAAGGATGACGCCGACGAGGTCCGCGTGTGTCCCCTTCTCGTGGGGGTCTGAGGGCTAATGGAGAGGGCTGCAAACTCATTGATGGGCAACGCTTGAGGGGACTATTGAGTGTCAGGACCATGCGATACCCTATGCGAATAAAACACAGGTACCAACCTCATGCGAGCCCACCGTGAGCGGTACCATGACAGAGTGCTCAGCACCAATGCCTGCACCGAACAGCACTGAGGTACTCAGAAGCTCCTCCAGCGCAAAACCAGGCCCTGAGAGTGAATCAGGCGCCTGGTCACGGTTAGATTCGTCCAACTCCTGGTCAGCGTCAGTGTCGCGCTGGCCATCGGTAACTCTCCACCACTCGATGTCAGCTAAGACTCTTCTGGTGCTCGTCTCTGAACCCGACGAGCGCCGATGACCACTGGAACGAGTTCCTGAGCCGCTATTGACAGCGCTGGACAGAGCTGGATAGGGCGAGGACCTGACAGCGGGAGACGAGAGGGTGCGACGGAGAGAAGGCATGACAAGGACGATGAGGAGAGCAGCCGCCTAACGCAGTGCTGGACAGACTCGGAGAGGGGAACACACGACAGGGTCCGATGAGAATTCCGGCATTTTGGTTTATATATTTTCGCGGAGATGTGATGATCGTGAAGTGTAGAAGCTGCCATCACGGCTCAGGGCACTTCAGTTTGCAGGTTCTTCCTCTCCCAACTTCATTGCCTGTCAATGGTATCCAATCCACCCTCGAAGCTCTCTCCAAGTATCATTTCAACCTACTCTTTGTGCTTGCGCGTCTGCCAGCTAGAATTTTTTTATGCACCGCTTCTATTGATGCAGGGTCGTCTCTTTTGGTAGCCTCAAGGACAAGGCTTCTCCCCTCTGGGGGTAAAAACAGCCATCCGAATCTCACGCGTCTCCACCAGGTTTGTATAGTAACTTATCAAGGACATTGTTCAACTCTGCACCTATTGATTATCGATCCATGAGATCATTCATTATTCGTGTATAGTGTGGTAAACCACTTGAGACAGTTGTAATGTAGCTTACTACTGGGGGTTGGATCAAGATGCTATCGCCGTAACCGTTGGTGACAGTTCCGGCTGCTCTGTACCGGGCCTGAGGCCTGAGACCTCGACGTCTGGACCTGGTAAGTACTCCACCGGTATGTAAGGAAATCGAGTGGTCTCCCCTCATCGCCTCCGTTGATTCTATCATATCGACCCTCTGTGTATTTCGCGATCCTGTCAAACTCTGCATTCTTATAATCCTGTGACCTGCGACAAAACTGCTCATGTGCAAACGTCTATCTCTCGATGGATCTTGGTTGTCGGCAGGTCCAAGCACCTCATGGTCTGGCGAAACCACGGATCAGTGCCGACGGGTACGTCCGGAACACAAGACGGCTACACAAATTCACCTCCCTGTCTCCTTACTTGGGGTCCTCCTAGGAGAAGACGCGCCTTGTTTCGTGTAGAAGCAGGCTAGCTTGGACAGAGAGACGTAATGACGCGTAATGACGCGTCAATAATCCATCCAGCGACGCGTCGTGTGTGCCTCAAGGGCGTTCTTTCTGCCACGCCATCGATCTTTGATCCCTGACCAATCGTCAGCCCTCGGTTAGCCTCGGTTCCATGGAAAGCCCTGGAAAACACCTACATATCGTAAGATCGTGTACAAGCCGTCATTACTCAGCGGTTCTCCCGATGAGAGTTTGCAAGACATGTATTGGTTAGGCTAGCCCAGGTCAGCCTTCCTATATCAAAAGGTCACTTAGATATTTTCAACGCTTGGTTCTCTTGTTTTTCTATAAACCCTTGGAACCAAAAGATTTCGCTCGCGTATGTAGGTCTCTTTAGAGACCGGCAGTAATTACAATGATGACAATAATAGCTTTGAGAACAATTCTTATAGACGCTTCTCTGAATGAATCAATTTTGGCGGCACGAATGGTCACCGATTGACGAAATAGGTATTTACAAGACCATAGAGCACTAATCAATTACAAACCGCACTCGTTTCATTTGGCCGTTCCTTATCCAAAGATTTTAGCCTGACGATATACAATATTAAACTTTAGTCACTTATCAGGATAAGGATTTTACAGGTGAAACTTAACGAAGTGAGGCTAGGCTAGTAAACGGCTTCCATTTTCACGTTCAGGTTGCTGATGCCCTCCGACCGCTGATCCATTTAACTTCTCCGGCGCACTGCCTGCCGCGCAGATTTGAATAACAACTCCGACTGATTGTCGGAGAAAGATTACTTCCTGTTCCTGGTCTCCATAGGGTGAGTAACCTAAGAAGTTATCATCCTCCATTATGAGATTGTTGAGCTTGTGAATGACCACGCGCCAATGACAAGAGAGAAGCGTCCACAAACGATAGAATGTTTCCGTCGCCTGTCCATGTCGTGTCGTAAACCAGAACTTGACAAGATGACCCGCTACAGTGACCCCGATCTCGGATGCACAGGGCAGCACGTAAGGTATAGCACAAGATATGGTGCACCGGCAGTGAGAAAAGAGCTGAAAAACGCGCTTAATCAAAGATCACTGCGGCTCCAAGAGCGTCTGATGACTACACCCGGCCACCCCCAGGTTCATCATCCCTACAACACAGCCCTACCCCTATGATTTATTCTTGAAGTGGTGTTAGAGAGGAAGGTCCTAGAAGGTCCAAGGGTTGCTGCTGCGTTTCATCATGATGGTGGCACTAGTGCAGGTCCCATGCGCGTCTTCTCAAGAAGCCATCGTTTACCACGATGTACATACATAGCATGCGCGGCTGCAGGAGCTCTGCCCCACACGTTTGACAGATCTAGTTGCCAATGTCAACAACCGGCGATAGGCTGAAGAGATGGGATACGGCAATACAGATACCGACAGGTATCGACAACGATACCTGTTCTATGTGAATGTGACAACGGTGAAAAGAACATTTGAACAATCACCTTGTGCATTGAGCGGGCGTTATACATACACAAGCCATAATTACTGCCCGGCCTTCGCGGAAGGACACACAAATATTGTTCATAGAAAATCACATGTACCACCTGATCTTCCTTGAAACTGAACTTCGCCATCTATTCGGAAGATGACCTGGGGCTGCCGATGTCTATTGTGGACAGTGACAGTGTCTGTGTCGTAAGTGATGTTCTCTTGCATAAGCACACTTTGATGATGCGCCACGACAATCGAAGAAGCGTTATACGTGGGGAAAAAACGCTGGTGGGCTGAAATGACTTAGTAAGGCTTCATGAAGCTGAATACTCAACTCACTCAGAGAGTCAAGTCAAGACTGTTAGACTACTTCTCCATGATCGGGGAATCCTAAGGCTCAAAGGCAGGAATATTGATCATGAGAAACGAAATGAACTTCCTAGATGGTTGCACAATCCGAACGACTTAGGAGTATCGCATGACTGCCCATGTTTGGAAACACTGTCCCGCAATGAATCCTGATCGCAAGGATCTATATCAAACAGCCACAGGCTCCAGAAAGGTCAAGATGGTCCCACCGATTGAGAACATTTTACATTCCGGCCGACAAGTCAAGTGCCGTCACTGAGACTCCGGGTGCTGATGTTAACACAAGGTTTCCAAGGCAGCTAGCACCCTGACTTATGCTGCTGAGATGAAGAGCTTTGTACTACATCGAGCACTTTACTGAACGCGCTAGATGTGCAGAAATTTGGTATAGACCGTCAGCGTTTACATGATGGGTGAAGAAGCTTGCAGCAGTCTTAATCATTAGAAGTTCCTGTGATTTCGGTTCCGATGTCTACGTGGGATCGTTGCTGTGAAGGACAGAGGACGGTGGTATTTGAGACTGAATAGGGATCTGAATAGTTGCACCGAAAGAAGAGAACACGGCAGGAATGAGGCTATTGGTGGCGATTAGAGAGTGGATGTATAATTGAAGAGGCTTCTATAATCGTCAATGCTAGTAGATATGTGCACACGACTCAGAAAACTCTGTCTTCATTCTGAATAGACCCACATTATTGACTTTTACCATTCATCTGAGATATAGGATGTTCTTCAGGCCATGAAACCGATATTGAGAACTTCCTTGGTGGGTTGTGGTGGCGATTATATCACCCATGATGTCGGTGACCGTGTATGCAGAGACAGGAGCAACTTTAAAGATTTAGCTCAAGGTAGCATCTTTCTATGTGGGTTCGCTCTGAGAGAATAGTGTCAAAAGATAATAAGGTTTGTTTGCAGGTGGAATGTTCATTCATTTGAACAGAAGCAAGAGCTGTAGCCGATATTGCTGGTAATTTGACTAAACCCAACCTGTCAAAAGCATCAGAGTTAGCGCAAGACCACCAACACAATCAAGTCAAGACTCGAAGAGCTTACCTTGTACGATACGGAGCGAGTTTGCTTGTAATATGTGCATGGAGCAAAATGAACATTCATCACAAGTTCTTCTCTATTTCAAATCACGGGTAACTATCTCAACACGCGCAAACTCTGGAAATTGATGTCAACTTGTAACTCTGACCCGGTCATAATCACTGAGTCCATGAATCGTGTGGTCCGTTAATCTTTAAGCTCGCAGGGCACATATATTGAAGTATGCCCCCGATGTGAGTTCTCCTCTATGTCGTCTCATTCAAAGCTGATATGGGCTGGGTAATAGTCGCGACAAATATACCATTCATTCAAGAGCAGTCGTCTGCCAGGATGTCGAGTTGAAAGGTGATATAACTATTGGAGCTGGTACGGTTTCTGAACTTTCAAGGTTTCCTACAGCTCATCGCAACCCAAGGGTCTATTGTCCACCCCAAAGCAACTATTTTTGCCATTGCCGGACCAATAGTCATAGGGAGTGGATGCATAATTGAAGAGGGTTCTATAATCGTCAATAGGTATGTACACACGACTCAGAAAACTCTTCAATGCGTCAACTTCATTCAGGAGAAAGGAGGTTATGCGTATTGGCGACGATAATCTCTTTGAGATCGGATGTCGTGCGTAACGTATTGTCCGAATGGAGTGGAATACTTACAGGGCCTGCAGGCGTTGAGGCTCCAACAATAGGAAATTACAACACAATATCGACGCGTGCGCGTGTTCACCATACCGTCCGCCTTGGTTCCTATTGCGTTATCGGGGCAGGGTGCCTTCTTGTTCCTACAGAGGACGAGGTTCTTGACGATTATACGGTCGTTTATGGACCTGCCGCCGAGAGAAGAGCTTGGAGCGGTAGAGGGAAGGTGCAGGAGGCAGATTTGAGGAGAAAGCATGCGGAGTATCTACGAGAAATGTTGCCGAAATTCAATCGGTTGAGGCGAGGCGATGGAACGTAATAAAATCGTACATCGCCCCCGAATCAACTGGTTGGGACTTTGTGCAATGATTAGCTAGTTTTATGCTGTGATCCATCCGATGCGAACCACTTCGTCCTCTGGAGACCTGTTACCAGTGCTAAGGATTAGATGCAAACATCATCTCGACCAACTTCTATCTGACTGCCTCCAGCTTTTCCGACTCATCTACAGCAGGGCAATCCCTTACTACAACGCTCCTTCCTTGTCTAATGTTCAAACTCATATTTTAATTTCGTCTGCAGTCCAGTCATGACCGACAGATGCTTCAGCCTCTGTCGACGTTTCGACCTTCATATTCCTGCTTCCTGGCTTTCCAAAAATATGTGTCATCACTGTACTGAGCTTTCCCTTGTATTCACAATATCATGTATTGGTGAACGTCAAGAATTTGAATCCCTGGAACATACTGAAACCGCCGTCGAGATGTGATAGCTGATTCAGCTACCCTGGCGCGGGGAGCTCGGGAGGACAGTTGGCCCTCGTCCACGTTCAGGCTTAAGTCACCAGGTTTCCTGGTAAGTATATCGTGGTGGCACAGGCTGGGAATAGTACAAGAAGAGTTCTGTCCAATGACTCATGACACGGTGTTAGCAAGAGGTTCAATGACAGAAGTCTGAAAATTCGGTTCACAAAAAACGATGCGACGGCCATGGGCAGGAAACACAACATCCTTCTCCGAGAAGAACTTGGATTCGAAGTTGTTTACCGAAGTTGTGTCATGGTACCGATGAGAGATGCATATCAATCATCCATCGGGGATACCGAAAGAACTGATCCATCACGCAGATTCTCCGTATGTTCAATGATATCTGTATCAGGAAGCAATGGATGCGAACTCTCTGAACAACCAACATCTCATCTCACAGAAAAACTCGTATCCAAAGATTTACTGTCTTTTGCTATCGCCCACTTTGTTCGAGGCAAGATACATTAGACATGTCAACGCACATACGACTTAGCAACACACACAGCTGACCTCAGGTTCTTATAAACTCGATTGTGCAGCGAACAGTGATTTCGAAGGGGCATAATCTGAGATTGATCAACCCAGACCAGCCTTCAAACGTCTCGCAGGCGATAATAATACAAATCTGTATAGTCCCAAGATGTAAAGGCCGTCAGTTGTATGTCAGTCAAGTCACGCAGCAGACTTTATATGCACCATTAATAATCTGACTCCAACCTCGCCCACCTCGGACAAGCATTTGTCCCCAAAACCTGTTGAACCTTCCGTAACATGTCTATGTCATGCATCCACTCCAAACTCCTAGGCGTCCTATTTGACGCGACTAAAATTGCCACAGAGATGCCCACGCCCAATTCCTTTGAACGTATAGTGCCAACGCGACAATGTCGAGGAAACAGCGAACGAACTCTACAAAGTGCGGCGACCTCGCGTTTACATCTGTGCAAGTCGGGCCTTATATCATTGAACACCGAAATTGCTCCTCGCCGTTAAAGGAAAAAGCGAATACCAAGTGCGGGACACGTTTCCCTCCCGATATGATGTTTATAAGATGAGGCTGCGGCAGGTTAAACAAGGTCCGCTGCTGTGGTTCTCCAGACAGAGTCTGCTGCTGTGGTTCTTCAGACAGGATCTGTTCCTGCGGTTCTTCAGACACAATCTGCTGCTGTGGTTCTTTAGATATGGTCGGCTGCTGCAGTTATCCAGACAGGGCCTATTGCTGTGGCTCTCCAGAAGGTGAGCTGACAGTGATGGTCATTGTGCTCGAGTTCCCGAGCACGAAATTGCAAGAATTCTGGGCTTCAGTCTACGGTTTCTTGGAGGTTTCGCGTAGCTACTACATTCAGAAGGTTAGTAAACCTGTTTTGCCTGTGCAAATGCCAGTGACAACTAATGCATCTGCTTCAGTTACTGCAAGATTGGCCACAAAATTTGTGGAGTTCGGCTCTGACAATCGACTTCGCGCCGGTGTACACGATCGAGTGCATTCATGAGGGGCAAGTGGTTGGTCACTGGTCTGAAATGCACAATGTGAGTCAGTTCAGGTTGACATGATCAAATGACATGTACTGACAAGACATGGCATACCCAGCTGCGTATGCAAAAGGTAACTGTCTTCGATCATATCCCTGAACTTTTATGCCTCGATAAATAGAAGGTATGTTACGGTTCCAAACCAAGACAGGAGGTCCCAAACCCCAGTCATTTTGACAAGCCACTGGGCACCTTTCCAGGGCCCCGATTTACCCTCATGTACAAAAGGGTGGCAAAACAGGAACAAAAGATGAGGGAGACATGAAGCAATCCATTTTTGCGGTCCTCAGAATTTGGGGTGCATTTCTGGACACAAAAAGACCAACTGTAGGTGAAAAGATCAGTCAGTCAGAGGACAGGTAGCGATAAGAAGTTCCATTACAAAGCGCTTGAGAACTCGCATACATGAAGCAGTGGGCCAGGCAGACGCCAACAAACATTCATTGATAATCTACGAGACTGAATTGTCCTGCCATGTCTTGGTATAACGAACACAAAACGTGCTAGAGGAGAAGGTCTTTATTCTGGCTTTTTGTATGGCCGTGGCGATGATGGGGATATATGACCATTTCACTGAGAGATATCTGTAATAACATGCTGAAGTTCAGACTAATATCGAACATCATGGTGGGATATGTACTCAAATATGAAGACTGACACACACCTACTAACCCCCCCGCTCCTCAAGGAAGTGGCTGTATTCGAGAACAAGCCTTTCATTGCACATGCCAAAAGACAGGGTACAATACCTATGCCTATTCGGATACCCCAATACTGGAAGCGGAAGGGGTGCTGAACTTCGACAGCTCAACAGTTCGTATGTGCACACCTATCATCGCAGTGTGACGATTCTTCAGCTGATGCCAGAGCTTAGTATTGCCATTGTTGTAGAGTACCCGTTGGCTCGAGTGATTCGGAGTTGAGAGAGAAGCTTGACTACTGTTTTTTCCTGCCCGAGTCCTTGTTATCAATATCCATGGCTGAAGGAAGCGGGGAATGAGAGTCGAAGTCGGTCCAATGAGGTGGGTCAACAACAGACAGGAAGCCGTGGCATAACTCTGAGCGCTCCAGAAGAGCTTGGTTGAGACACGATCACACTTGCTCCAGTTACAATCAAGAATTGTCCCTAGCCAGAGACAGGGCTCCAACCTTTCGATCCCTGGCAGATACAAAACGTAGGTGACAACCCAAAACCGAGTATGTAGTCGGATTTCGGGACAAGGACTTAAGTTCGGAGTGTGAATTATACTCCTGCCAAGGGTGGCGTACGCCTTCTGAGACCACGCGATGTACTGCAAAGGTTGAGTAATGAACAGATTCGCTGACACCTTCGAAATCGTGCTCTTTCACTTCCCCATACCTCCACCGATCCCAAACATGAATACATCCAGTGGCACTGTGTGTCATTACTTCCTGAACTATGCAATCTCTATGCTATTCACGGAAGTAGCTGTCTGGACAACATCAACTCGTTTCTGACTGCTCCATAACCACTTTCCACCACTTGGACCGCCAATTGTCTCTGTATGCTTCCAATGTTAGACCAGCCAGATAAACCAGTTAAACAGTTGGTTTACTTCTCATATAAATACTGTCCTTCGGACGTGTTGAAATGACTATCCGACTCTTGTGCCTTTCCGCCACCTCTGCTGTAAGATCAGATAGATTTAAGTCAATAACTGGGCTCTGTACCTTTTTCTAAATTTCATTCCTGACTCTTCGCATCTCTGTCGAAGTGCCAAGGTGTTAGCATATGCTTTTATTGTGTAGATCTTCCTGTCATGCTGGAAGTTTGTCCAAGTTATCCTTCCCAACTGTTTCTCTGCCAGGAGATGGATTCTGAGTTCCGCGTGTCGATAGGTTATATGGCATACTAAACACCTTTGTCATCAGTCACTTCAGCACTCTGATCCTTTCTGAAGGAATCGTATACGAACCTTCGTCGTTAGGGCTGGTCTTGATTCCGTCACGGTATTTCGGCCCTGCACCGGTGAGTAGGAACATAGATCCCTCTGTAGTTTTCTCAAATATAACTTGGTCTATACTCTTATTCTTGAGCCATTCAGTAACGTTGTTGGGATCGATTAAATCCCTGAATGTATCATGTCAAACTTGAAGTGTAGTTACATAACAATACATCCTAAACTTACAAGGCTTGAAATTCCATCGAAAAACGGGGTATGTAGATTCCACAAGCCGGTAGAGGGGATCAAATAATGATGGGCATTGTAGTATACCGAACAAGATTAAAAGACTGACTTCAAGGAAGCCTCGTTCCAACCAACTTCGCATCAACAATGAGACCGTGGCAGCTCAGGGTCAGGTCCACTTTCTTCAAGATTCTTTCTGCATACCAGTATCCATTTTGTTGATGGGGTCCTCCTGTCAAACACATATTTGTCGATGACAGCGAAATACTTAACAAGATTCTTATGTTGTGTCCGATCAACTTGAAGATGGCGGGAATAAGTACGACTTCCAATGTTTTCCTTTCATTTACTGATTGTTCGGCCTTGGACCTTTCAGTCTTGTTGAAATCACCTGAGGATACGTACTTACTTAGCTGGACAACATAGACCAATTGCGAAAAGCTCATCTTGAATCGGCATGATGGTGTCGCATATGCCGAACTGATATCCCGCAGGTCCTGGTGGAAGTTATTCTTACATGGGAGCTTCGAAATACATATGCATACTATCACGGGATGTGCGGCTGAAGATAGGCCTCATCTGAGATGTAGACTCAGCCAGATATAACATCGAACTAATCTCTTCAGGTTAGCTTCACTATTTTTTCGAGTATCAGAAGTATCTTACTGGAAGGAACTCCGGAAGTATTTACAGAACCTTCCAGCTGACTCGGATCATCATCCTCTTGACAGGAAGTATGTTGTGAAACACAGTGTTCTACGTGCATAGGACCTCGGACACAGCTCGGCATGTGATGCCGTCCATCTCAAACGACAAACGGTCGCAGCGATTTGATGGTAGGTATGGCTGTTTGAAACTTCGTGGCTTCTTTGATTTCTTTGACCTTTATCTGCTCTGCTATGGGCATCTAGGCGTTTCTCAATCCACAATCTGATGTCCCACGCAACGATTGCTGAATAACTATTAACTACTTGGTCTTCTTATCACTTCTCACAAGTTCTTCTCTCATATGTGTTGCTTCATTCATTCTTCATGAGGAACGTTACTGTCTCCCTTTCCAGACCCACATGATTGCTATAAGTCGATAAAATTCAGCTATGTGCTCTGCTCGCTTAATGGATCGCTCGAGCATTTTATCATAAAGGTAGAATACTAGTGGTGAGTTTTGCATTATGATTAAGAGATTTCAATTTGCACTTGTTTCTGTTCTCGCCTGTGCCTTCATCCACACCCTACAACGTCAATTGTTTGTGTAAAGTATTGAACTACAAATTTCAGGTACTCTCTGCCCTATTTTTAGCTTGTATGCTCGACAAGCGGGCTGTACTCAGCATGTGCCAAAATATTTGTTTCACCACAGAATTATGTAGGCTTCTACTAAAGCGAACGACACTTTACAGCTTCTGTGAAATCGCTTAACTAACCTGACATTCATATTTTAGCATTTTGAATGTAAACCCCTAGCTAAAAGATAAGAAAGCGGTGACTATGCTCAATGCATACTTCGTTCTTTACGTTTCAGGCCACCAATTTTCTGATAACCGGACACCTCATCATTGTGGCGCAGTCAGAGGGGCATAAAAGTTTCTCCTATGGGAATTCCTACAAGTTATCTTCTTGATAATTTACAATGCAGGATATAGAGTCACTCTTTATGCTCGAGTTCTTCTTGTACATTGAGACCACAGGCGAACCGCTAATTAGCCTTTGCTACAAATTTTTCCATGGGCATTTCGGTTTATGTTCGATCTGTACTCTGGTGACTTGACAGTACATCCAATGCTTGTCCCGAAAACCCGTGTATCTCGACATCTATGCCTCAAAAAGAATCGTGTTCCGAAGAGATCCCAGAACCATGGGATAGATTTCCTGCGACGCTCCAGGGAACCAATGACGGAATAATTTTATTGAATAAATTCAGTATCAAAGAGCATACACAGATGTGGAAGTTTTACGAAAGTAAGTTGACATCATTACTGACAAGATATGCGGGCCTTTCACTGACTCGTGTGGCGCTGTAGAGTTTGATGCAGAAGGTGAAGAAGGAAGAGGAGGACAAGAAATATACAGTTCCATAACTGACAAGATTGATTAACTTGATAGCTTCGTCTGTTGAGTTTGATGAGATGGAGATATGGCCTTGATATGACCATCGCTGCAGTGGCTGGCGAATGTTGGCCACGTGTGTAGATTTCTATCCTTCTTCCTGTATTTTCCTGTATTCTTTATATCGGCGAATGAATTTCAGTGGTTACTTAGTGAGCACTCGGAATTTACATAGAATGTAGACTCGTCGCGATCGATATCGATCAAACGGCGCGCCGAAACTCCGCTTATATCCGGGTTGCATCATGATGGCTTCTGTATGCCACCACGACACATCGCAGTCCTCGGCGGCGGACTGACAGGACTCTCGTCTGCATTTCACCTCTCTCGACGTTTTCCATCTACTCGAATTACCCTTCTTGAGAAACAGGATAGGCCTGGAGGCTGGGTCCGCAGCGAACAAGTTCAGCTAGGCGCAAAGGAGAACAATGAGGACGCGTCAACCTCGTTGACGGTTGAAGCTGGACCGCGAACCCTGAGACCCAATTCGAAGGCCGTGCTAGAGCTTGTGAGTAACGCGTTCAGTAACATTGCATGAGCTAGGCAATGGTCAATGGTCACCGTTCACCCTGTCTAACGCCAATCTCATAGGTCAACCTCCTGGGTCTCGAATCACAACTCCTTTTAACACCTAGTTTCTCTCCTGCGGCGAGAAATCGTTTTTTATACCTGCCAGACGTAAAGTCAGGGCTAACGGATATACCGACATCTGTGTTTGGGTTCCTCCGATCCCCACTACGTAACCTACTTCTCTCTGCTATTCTCACCGAGCCTCTAAGAAGTCCGAATCGGAAGTCAACTCATTCTACGAACGCTGACGGTTCCAAGCACGTTTACCAAGACGAGTCTCTTGACAGCTTTCTGTCACGTCGATTTGGACCTGAGGTTGCGCGCGTGTTGGGCAGTGCACTCTGCCACGGAGTGTACGCGGCAGATTCTCGTGAACTCAGCGTTCGCGCTGCATTCCCTGCATTGTACGATCTGGAGGAGAAGGGAAATGGACGTGTCGTTCCTGGTATATTGAAGCACATCTTGGCTGGCAAGAAAAGCCGACATGCAGAAGGACAAACGTATGACTTGGGAGATGTCGAACAGCTGATGAGTGGCGTTTCGGTGTACTCTTTCCGGGGAGGACTTCAAACCTTGACTGATACGCTAGCAAAAGCGCTGGCGACCACATCTAACGTGGAACTTCGTTTCGGAGAAGGTGCAGAGAAAATCGAAATGTATGAAGATGAGGACTCTTCTTTGGCTGTAAGTTGTATTACTCTGAACTCGAGACAGTCGGTAACCTGCTACTTTAGATCCATACGGCAGCGCAGACCCTGAGACCAACACACATCGTTTCCTCGCTCCCACTCCCTTTCCTCAATACTATCCTTCCCCCACCGGGCTCCTACGCTTGCCCCTTGCCCCATCTAACAGCAAACCCTTCATCCTCCGTTATCGTACTAACTCTTGTTTTCGCTATGCCACCAAACGCGATCCATCCCCCGGGCTTCGGCTACCTCATCCCACGACCTCGAGAAGGGTATCCAAAACCCACTCAGCTAGGCATCCTCGGAACCGTATTCGACTCTTGTGCCCTGCCCTTCAGCTCCCAGAACGAAAGCGAATACACCAAACTCACCGTGATGCTGGGCGGACCGTATCCATCACCATTCTCAGGAACCGACTATCGGCTCGTCACCCGTGTACTCGCGCACCTTGCAGAGTCGCTGCAGCAGCCCCTCCCGGACCCCATCGCGACTCGGGTGTGGCGGCACGTGGATTGTATACCAACGCTGAGGGTGGGGCATGTGGAGCGCATGGAGGAATTGAGGGGTGTTTTGGAAGAGAAGGATGGGAGGGGTGCATGGCGCGGGAGATTGGAGGTGGTGGGTGCGGGCGTTGGGGGTGTGAGTGTCGGGGATTGTGTTGAAGCGGGGAGACGTGTTGGGGCGCGCTGGGGATGAGCACTATAATGTCAGTCTAGGTACTGGGGCCGTGAGTGTATATATATGTTCCGTTTGTATCATAGTTTGCAGGGCATGTCGTACAATGTTCAATTAACCACATCAAGTACGAAAGTCGGCCAACTCGGGTTTCCTAAGGTCGATGACGAAGCATGCTTAGTCATTCGATCACTCAGCGTGAATTTCCAGGTTCTCCCTCGTCTCCACCGTGCACCATGTTCCGCCCAGCTCTTCGCTCGTCTGTAAGCTCCCAAGCTCTACTTCAAATGGGATCTCTCACCTTCAAACTCACAGTACTCAATTATCCGCTCAGCAGCGCCTTTCGCGCACCGGCACCTAACCACTGAAGCACGCGCATTGATTCAAAAAGCTATCACTGAGCGTCCTGTGGTGCTCTTTATGAAGGGCACACCGAAAGTCCCAGAATGCGGCTTTTCACGCGCGGTGGTACAGGTCCTCGACCTTCATGGCGTTCCTGAGGATAAGATGAAGACTTACAATGTATTATCGGACCCGGAGTTGAGGAGCGGGATCAAAGAGTTCTCGTGCGTATATATTTTTTCTTAATGTGTGATGGAGATCGGTTTATGGTGGTTGTGACTTCACTGTAGAGAGTGGCCGACGATTCCGCAGATATATGTAAACGGAGAGTTTTTGGGAGGGTGTGATATTCTGCTATCCAGTGAGTAGTGGTTCTTTTTCATTCTACTTTCGCTATCCTATTAATCCAAAAATATTCCTCATACATTATCCTTCCCCCAGTGCACCAATCCGGCGAACTCGAGAAACTCCTCGTGGACAACAAAATAATTCCCGAAGAACTCCCAGAAGACAAGTGACCAGCATGTGCGGGCCATACACTCTCCTCCATAACACGGGCCGATAACCGGCCCACCCCATCCTGAAGTATTAATCGAGTTAGATGCACAGATATACTGGTATTATATTAAGTTATATTATCGCATGGCTATGAGGAACATGTAAACACTGTCAGCATTAGGACCTTGCGTATCTATGTACCAAGTAGGACGTACTCTGGTATAGTATGACATTTGAAACGTCCAAGTTCTTCAATGACTTTAGTCAGCGTACTCGACCACCCCGCCAGCGTCGATTCTGCCCCGACGAACAGTCTCCCCACGTGCACGCAATATGTCCTCAACAGTCCTGAGCTTTCCATCTTCCGTGCTCTCTTTGAACCACCCAAGGTGGTCCGCAATAAGGTGCCTGTATCATGGAAACATGAGTGATCCAAAAAGAGAAAAGGAAGGCAACGTACCGATTCTTGCACTTTGGGCACTGCACAAGCACAATCCCGCGCTCATACGAGCGTTTCGCAAACTCATGCGTTGAGCGTTCGCCGCACCCCGACACAGTACATGTGAACGTCATCGAAAGGCGCGGCTCGGTGCGCTCGGGGAGAGGTTGGGAGGTAGTGGTTGCAGGTGCCGATGATATAGAGGAACTCGGTGACGATGAATCTGTCTTTGAGGATGAAGGCGCAGAGGAAGACGAGGAGGAGGAGGAAGACGGAGGAGCTGTGGTCGAGTAAGGGTTCAAGATGCCAAGACGGAGGCGTAGCTGGACGGAAAGGGTAGGAGGGAGGGAGGGATGTGGCGTTACGAGGCTGCGGAGTGGGGGCGCGATGCCGACGTTGCGGAAGAGGCGCGTTGGAAGCATTGTGGTCGATGAGGGGGCGTCGAAATTTTTGAGTCCGCGGTCCGCTGTCCCTCCAGGGTAATCGTCACGTGCATGACCTAGTTGAGCCATCCTCGCCACGGCGCTCCTACCTGTCCTCTTCACGACCCGGCGTGAATTGCTTTCCAACGCCTCTACTTCACTCGGCACCGTGACCACCATTCGACGACGCCGAGAGTGCCGGCGAGATCAAAGATGACCACTTTAGCCCGGCCAAGCACCTTCTTGTTCTATAACAAATCCCCCGTCTATGCCTACATCTCGTACGTCCCCGCTGCCGTCGTTCCCAACTTGCATGACTCCCGGGCACTGTTTATTATCTTGTGTCTTAATTTTGTGATTCTAATGAAAATGAACTCTTGGTTTCTCAAATGGATTTCCGTGGCTTCCACTTGCTAACCAGCCTATTTATGTTTCGTTTTGTGGACACGAGCAAGCGGACTGGCTGGTAACGAGCCTATCCGTTCGTTACAATTGCAGTATCTCTCTCAGGCCTGCTTCAACTGCTCTCATGCCTATTCCTAACTCTGGAGTCTCCATGTGCTTTCGTGATTCTTGGATGCTCCTACATCTCCTCGAAATGATACGCGCTCTAAGATTCCAAATGCGGGAGGTCACTTGTCCTGACCGTGTGCACTAGGGTTTAGAACCTACGGGACATAATAAAAGTATATCGTAAATGTATGGGTAGCGTTCTACCTGCCTCCTCACGGAATCGCAAGACTCGGTCTCCAATTGCTGCATGGAGTCCACTCTATCTTCGAGAGCGATGCAAGAGCTCGAGGACCCTCAGCTACACACCAAAATGGTCGTTTTCAACACATTTGCTTTCCTCGGTGTTATCGTGAATGCTGCAGTTTTAGCGCCAGCGATATTCCTACCTCGCATTTCGCGAAAGAAGATCTGGTTCAGCCTTATGAGCTCATGGACCCTTTATTCAGCGTCGTATCTTCTTCTTTTCGGACGACAGATGGGGCCCCAACCGCCTCTTGGGCTGTGCATTTTTCAAGCGGCACTCACGACGTCGACGTCACTCGTGTAAGTCTTCGGTGATAATATCAGCGTTTGAACACTGAAAACTACCAGTTCCATCGTCGCTTCGACTTGTTTCGCTATTGACGTAAACTTTCTTCAGCAAGTTTGGCCTTACTATTGTTGACTGTCCCAAGTGTGCTCTTCAAATGTCTGCAGCTGTCCAACACTGCAGAGAGGTCAATGCGACATTTGCTAACTTTGTATGACTACAAAACCATCAGTGTCATTCCTTCTTCTCACCATTATCCCAGCTCGCTTACTTTCCATGGATGATCTTTGTTGTTGTATTTACATAGTACGTCCGACATGTGCGTGAAGTTGCCGATCCGTAATCGCTACGTGCTGTAGGTCGCCCAGGATCCGTCAATGGTAGTCCGAGACCCGAGCAATCTCTTCTGCACAGTTGATAACCACATATTGTAAGTGATTCCGGACCTACACAAGAAGGTAACTTGTTAAACAATTATCTAGGGATTTAACAGCTAGGATAATCATTCTCCTGTCAGCGTTCCTTCTATTCCCATTGGAGGGTGAGCAGCTCGATTTTTTCGGTGGATTCAAATTTCGTCTATTCAACCGTCTTTCAGCCTATATTGCGGTTCTGTTTCGCCGTCACTCGGTGAAATTACCGCTTAAAGACTTCACAGACAGCTCGACCATATCCATCTCCACTTTCATCCGCTTAGTACTTTTTACCGTCCTCTCGGCTACTGGAATTGGGTAATTGAATCTCGCATCAATAACATCGACATCTCAGAGTCCAATGATTCTCAGAGTTCACTCGTATATCATTTCCCGATTCAATAATACTGTGACGACTTGTAGTGTAATCCTCACATCTTGTAAGTTCTTCTGAACGACTCGGATGTCATAAGTTGGATGCAGATTATCCTCCGTTTAACAGTGCCCGTCCTGAGTGGCCTGATGTTTGGAACCACAAAGGTGAGCGACACTTTCTCGGGCTATATATCTGGTGTTTCGACCCTTGTCCATTAACATCCATGCGGCAGGATATCCTACAAGCCTGGATGTTCTGGAAAAGAGCCACTCCGCCTGATGTTCATCACTATTCCACCTACCCGTTCGCCATCGACCCGAGGATGGAAGAGTCTCTGTCTCCTACGTCTCCTGGGTTTATCTCGAAGTACTGATATATAACTTGAGTTTAAGACGAAACAGACTTTGGGCACTACAATAAAGCTCCGAGCGCATCGATATCTCCGTACTAATAGTGACATTCCACACGAATAGTGATTGAATTTCGACTTTCCATGTCTTGGGAGACGTTTTCACAACAGTTTTGATAGAGGACCAGTTGAACCAGCCCTCCTGAAGAGCCCGGTATTTCTCGCTATACCTCCCGCATGGGTCCAGTCGTTGAACCCTCAGCAGTTCCCTCTGCGCTTGTCGCAAGCTGCTTTCTGGCCTAATACTTTCGTGCCCGCCTAGCTCAATCGGATAGAGCGTCAGACTCTTATTAGGTAGTAGCATCTGAAGGCTGCGAGTTCGACCCTCGCGGTGGGCTATTCTTGACTTGTGATTCAGAATTGAAGACTTTTCCTTGGGAAACAAAGAGATTTGGTCTTTCAATATTCCGGTCAAAAAGGATGTATTATGTTTTTTTGATCAGGTTTCTTTCCCGAACTCTAGACAGCACCGATCGGCAAACAAAAACTCGAGGTTAGATATCTATTAGTAGGGCATCCGTATCTTAAAGCGACAGCGCGACCGTTTGGTTGCGGTCCCAAGTATGCTGGAAGCCAACAAAAGAACTGCGCCAAATTAGGACAAGGCGTTGTTTGCTTCTAATTGTACTTCTCCAAAAGTTTGCCTTCGCTCGCCATGGACCGGCCTATGGACACAATTGTGCGTGGAACTGTAGTAACATGCAAGTCCGTCTCTCAATAGACTGTTCGAACATATGAAGCGTGGCTTACCAATCTCGCTCTACCAGCAGGAATTTGTGCATTTGTTACCGGGCTATATGGCATTGCCAAACGAAGCCCTCAATATGCCCTAATGTCTATGGCCGCTGGAGTGAACAGCGGAGTGACAGCGTGCAGCTTTTTTGGTGCGGTCTTTCTTGAAGGCTGGATGATTGCTTACAGCTTTGTCTAGCACTCCGTGAAATTGTAATTTCTCCGCTTCTCGTCAATACACTACCTTGGCCACAGTATTCTCGGAGACGACGCGACCTCGGAATAAGTCATCCTGATGACCTACCTGCGGAGCCTCCAACATGGTCGGACGTGCGAAAACATAACACATTGGATAGTGGGCTGAGTGGGGCTATCGCCGGCGGTGCTTTACGGGGTTGGAAATGTGTGTAGCTTTTCCGAAAGCTGTGTCAAAATCTTCTGAATTGACCTAACCGCAGCTGGCCCTCGTGCTATCCTACCGGGCATGCTAACTATTGGGGCGGTGTGCACACTTCTTCAGTTGGTTTACAATGAAGCAAGTGTAAGCCGACTGCGGTATATCTCTGGCCTCAAGGTCAAGGCCCCTGCAAACGAGGCACCTGCAACGCCAGCAATACGAACAAAAACAGCGTCAGAACGCTTCTTAACTCTAATTGGGATACATCAAGTCACTGAGGAGGAGTATCTCGAGAAAATGAAGGCGACCAGGGATAGTCATTTAAGGAGGATAGCGGAACTCGAGCAACAGCTTGCAGCAGAAAAAGCTCAAGAAGAGAGCAAAGACCCGTAATCGTAGATATTACATCCCTGGAAGATACTGATAATATACACTAATAGATCAATCTTCACCATTTTGAGGCGGCATTGGTGTGGGAGTCACAGCGTCCTTTTTCCATATTTCTATGACGCCCTTGCCTTCAGCCGTAAGACCACCGACCACGACTCTTTTCTCGTCTACGATAAGGGCGTTGACTTTCTTGACACTCTGCGTCTCCTGTTGCCACATTTTGTCCAACCTGACGCTGCCTTGTTCGCAGTCAAAAACGACTTCGTAGCGTGTCATGACCCCCAGCAAGGTTGATACTGTCAATATGTTCGAATCTTCAAAAGTCCTGTCGATGACAAATATTGAGAAAGCCACCCCAAAGAGGGCGAATGTACTTACAGCGCCACCAAGGGTCCTTCCGCAACCTTTTCAATGATTTCCTCGTCAGCATTTAGACCATCCCATTTTCTGCTACGCTTCTTGTTGCTTCCGCTCTCCTTCCCTTTTGGTGTTTTGTAGCCACCACATCCTATTAATAGTCGACCGTCAGCGGTCCCTGCTGCTATGATGCCTGTTGATGACATCGCAATCGACACGACAAAGGGAGGAGACAACCCCATGCCACCTACGACCTGGTACGATGCTTGAGGACGTATTTTTAAAAGGGTTGCTACATTGCCAGGAACAGATAACGTACGAATTTTACGTGTCGACAGAAACTTTCCCTCATAGTAGTCAAAATGTAGAAGAGCCGTGTCGTACCCACCACTCACGAGCTCCCTCGGACGGCCAGGAATGAACTTGACGCTACCACATATCTGTCATCGTATCGCAGCTCGTTAGACTTAGAAGAAACAAATTTTCGAGCCAAAAACCGACGTACACTCTCATGTTTCGACTTCATCCTCGAAACGGCTTTCGTACTGAGATCGACGACACCGACAGCACCAGAATCCAAGCTGAACGCAATGTGCGTTTTATTTGCATTCAGTGCGATCTAGCTGAGCTCGTTCAGCGCCATAAAGCGCAATGCAACATGAAGTTCGCACCTCGTTCAACACGTCGTCTTCCTGGTTGGGAGCTGAGACGTCAGCCACAATTAGCGCGTCATCCGCAGTCTGTATCATCTTCAGAGAGTCCATTTGGAATTTCATGATCTAATTAGAGCCCAAGTCAGCATAGATGGGCTTGTGTGAGGTAGGCACCCGTACATGACATCCGCTTGCTATCCAAACATCTCGTAGCTCTGATATAGGCCTTTTCACACATACAAGCGAGGAAACCTCTTTTCCTAGTCCACGTATGGCCTTGATGACTTTGAATGAAGAGAGGTCATAAACGCGAAGCGAGCCATCGTCTATGTAATATGAAAGTGTTGAACCAAACGTTGCTCTGATTAGAAGTGAAAATGGCATACGTACCTGAACCCGCAAATAGATGTCCTGCGTGACCGAATGCCAGAGACGATACATGGGCAGGGGTCTGAAGCGTACGCTGGAGGGAGTACCACTTGTTAGGCTCTAAAGACTCGGAGGCCATCCTGGTTACTTCCGAGTTTCAAACCCCTGCTCCATTTTCAAGCCTTTCCCCTCGGACGTACATACCTTTCGCTGTATATAAAAACTATCAGGGTCGATGAGAACCGATCAAGGATGCTAATACATTTTTACATTATCCTTCTCCTTACATTCTTCTATCGTTCTTGTACATAACAACTAACCACAATTCAACCACCTCGGAACCCAGCAGAACATCAGACTCTAGAGCTCTGAGCCCAACCTGGAAAATAAAAACGAAAACCATATAAAATCAATAATTTATTCACAAGGGATTATTTGGAAGGAGAAGGAGAAGAGAGATAGGGTATTGAGAAGGCGGCCACGAGGACTAGGGCTGTTATGGCAATCGCGGGAATATACGATGTCGATGAGGTATCTTTTAGGGAGACTTTGGACCGCTTGACGGGTCGTTTTTTGGAGGACGTGGATGTAGTAGGTTCAGATGGGATGAGTCGAACGTACCCAATGGAATTGAAACCATGAATGCTACAGAGAGACAAATCAGCGGTGTGGTTGCAGAGAAACATGGGAAATGCTGACTAATAGCCTTCAATATTGCGCTTGATCTCGTCCTCCATGCCTGTTGGGACACCGTCAAGGGAGAATGTGATCTTGGTGGAGTCCGACGACTGCTCAAGGGTGGTCGTGAGGGTAGCAGAGTGACCTGCGGATAATATCAACCGTCAAAATGTTCCCTGCATTTGAGATGGGATGAGGGTTTACCTTCAGGCCAAGTTGGGCTCTGCAGCGACCACGTTTGTACGATTGCGCGGGAAGGTGTCAGTGATATATATTTACCCTTGACGCCACCCCCGAACAGAGAATAGCCAGATCCGGCCTGAGGTATAGACTGTTTCGAGGATGCTGCTGTCAAGAGTAGGAGCTGTGAGGGAATGCATATTTACCTGGGCAGGGGCACGAGTCCAAATTGGAATCCTCTTTTCGTCAGTAAGGAGCGTGAAGAGGTCGTCTGCAGGAGCCTGAAAGGTCGCCTCGACTGTGACCACCTTGGTATTGATCTTTTTAGGATCAGCCTTCTTTGGTTGAACGGGTGCAGGCGAAGAAGACGATGCAGGGGCAAGGAGACTAGCTGTGGCGGGTGCTGGGGTGCCAACACGGCTGGGTTCACCGCTAATGGTCAAATCCTTGCCATGCGTGTCGATGATAGCAGTAGGGAACTCGGCAAACTTGGCCTCAAGAGCAACAGGCAGGCGAGATTTTGCCAAATTGAAGAGAGCTTCTACTGCAGGGGACGTATCAGTAGAGAGAGACCATATGTACTATCAAAAGACGTAAACCACTCGATCACGGTAGAAGACGGGGCGCCACTCACAGTGTAGTCGGACAAGCCGTCAAGGGTAACTTCGTGCGACACTTCTGGAATTGTAAGGGATCCATTGACCTCGGTTCCATCGTTCGCTGTGCCTGTCCAGTTGAGCACAATCTTGCAATCGTAGATGGTGATCAATCTGTAGCATTTGGTCACTTTAACCTTCATTCATTTGAACATGCGGTGCTCACTTGGATTTTCGCTGTCCGAGCTCGACATCACCGTCCACTTCGGTGACTTTCGAGACCGAGACGACCTCGTTCTCGTTGTCGCCCTTGACAGAGATCGTCACGAGTTCGTGTTCAAACCATTCAGTGCCCCAACGCGTGACGTTCTTGTTCTTCCAATGCCAGTTGGCGGTCGAAGGAGGAAGGGCCATATGCAGAGGGATGGTTAGTCTGGTGTATACTAGGGACCAAGTTTTGCGATCGTTAAAAAAGCCATGGATGCTGTTTGTTTATTTACTCCTCTTCCATAACCTTCCAGGTTTTTCTGTGTTCCTTGCCTTTCTGAGAGCTGCAAATTTCTCAGAAGCCTTTGCTTGTCCTCATAACTTGAGGGATATATATACTACTCTGATTGAATTCATTCACCTCAAGGGCTATTCCGCTACCCTAAGCGTCCCCGCGGAACTGACTGGCACCCACTTTTGCAACCTTTTCGTCACCAGCACCATCTCAGAGGAAGGAAAGGCCACCCGTGTTGTTTTCAGCACTGCTGGAGCTATTTTGTTCTCTAGCTATGTCCATACATTTACACCTTTTTCCATTGCTATCAGTGACGGGCGCGGATACTCCCTACTCATTCCTCACATAAGGATAGCTGCCCAATTGCAAACCTTAAATTATACAAGGTAACGGACAGCTATCGCGGTATGTATAGGCACTGTCGTTTCTCTTGAATCTGCCTGGATTTGGTTGTAAGCTCACTCTGTCTACACAAATCAGCCCTCGGGTATTCTAGGTTCTTACGAGAGGGCCTATCAGCCAACCTCGCGGAAACGTCGAATTACTGCTTTTATAGTGTACATTCCAGCTATACTGGTCAAGAGTCATGAACCAAGCCCGGGCTCTGCCCAAGGGTTTTTTCCGTATACGCTACGGCGGACGTAGTTACGGCATACAGCCTATCCCGGAATGTCGATAGTGGATTTTCATTGCTTCCCAACCCAACCTTGACAGATGGTTCATATCTGTTGACGGCATGAGTTTCGCTAGTTGCCTTTGTACGATACGCCCCCTTCTCTCAAACAACGTTTGCTGAAGCGGTGCCAGTACTATCCACTTGCATTTTCCTGCATACGTTTCGACAAAATTTCCCCTGGTTGGTGTCCCAGGCCTTGTTAAATTCTGTTTCCCTCAACAGTCCTCGCGTTCGGCTGCCAAAAACAAAAGACGCCTGCCACATATTTCGTGATGATTATCTCCTGTTGTTTGTTGGGCACAGACAACGCACTCATAACGAGGGCGTAACTTTATTCTATTTAACAATATCGGCACCGGATGCTTTGTGATGTATCAGATTTGTTGACTTTGGATACATACGTCCGCTCAACTATTAAGAAGCGGTCGCTCACCACCTCCTGAGTATTTCCTAGGGTTGAATAGTGTAGCCACATGATGACCAGCGCGAGGCGATCTCGGAGGCTCTACGTATATCTGTTCCCCCGGCGGTAACATCCCAAGTTCGGATCGGAAACGACCAAAGACTGGCGTGCACCCTTGGGCTCTGTGTCCTAGCCCTGGTAAGAATATCCCCGTTCTCTCGTTCTGATTCAAACAATCTATAGATTTCAGCTATCCTAGCCCCCCTCCTAGAGGGAAAATGATATATCATCTGGCATCACTACTGTCTAGCGTCTCGGAGGGTACATTCCGCCATAAATCTTGTGGTAAAATCGATCACACAAGGCCAGATTCTCCCTGTTGATATTGAACTGCCCCTGTACCCGAAAAGAGGGTGGCCCATATTCAAAGTTTGCGGCGCCGAAGATCTTGACCAGCTCATATAACAAGGATGACACCTTCAGGCCGTTCCACATTTCTTTCTATCTCACCATGATAGTCGATTCCTTAAAGCCCTCCTCTTTTATCCTCCCTGACCTTGTGTCCGACAGCACCTTCCCTCTTATCTATCACCCCGATGGCGATATAATAGCCAAGCAAACGGTTGAATGGCTTGAATTTAACTGCCCCGACCTGTCTTCCAAAGGTCGTCGCGTCCTCCATGACTTGCAGGCCGGTGAACTCGCTGCCTTCTGTTACAACAACACCACTTCCGAGCGCCTTCGTGTCATCTCCGATTTTTTGACTTACCTCTTTCATTTGTGCGTCCCCATCCTCCTCTACATCCGTTCCGCTCGGCCGACATCGCTTGCCGGCGTAGAGATGATATCAGTGACGGCATGATGACACGAGAGACTGACGTGCTCTCCGACGTCGTCATGAATGCCTTGTGGTTTAGCGATCGTCACATGCCGACCGCTGCTCCGGAAAAGGAACAGCCCGTCCAGGAGCTCAATCCGGGAAAGCTCGCTCGAGAGTGAGATCGATCTTTTTGGACTCGGATCCATGATTGACACATTCCTTCTCCATAGCTTCTGGGCGCGCTGCACCGTTGATGCTGGCCCCGGTGTGCAAGAACGTTTCAAGGAGTGGTTTGAACTATTCTTTGAAGCCATCAATATTCAGGCGAAGGCACGCGAGGCAGGGATCATCCCTGATCTTGAGTCGTACATTGATATGCGCAGGGATAACTCAGGCGAGCCATTTTCGCCATGCACGAACATCGTTCCTTGTTAATAACCAATAGTCTTGCGTGCAGGGTGTAAGCTTTGCTTCGCGCTCGTCGAGTGAGCTTGTGCTGCTTTTTATCCACGCTTAGACTAACTCAGTAGGGATGGTGTTAGATATGCCTTGGATATCGATTTGCCCGCCTGCGTAGTCGAGCATCATACTATCCAGGAGCTTAACCGCTGGGCCAACGACGTTGTTGCCTGGTCTAATGTACGCCTCCTTTCATTATGCGTTTACGCGCCTATTGATTCTACCCATCTGCAGGATATCTTTTCTTATAACGTCGAGCAGGCGCGTGGGGATACCTCCAATATGATTGTGATACTCATGGAGTACCATGGTCACACCCTCCAGAGTGCTGTCAACTATGTCGGCGACCTCTGCGCCCAGTCCATCGCAGGATTCCAACGCGATCGTGAGCGACTTCCCTCTTGGGGTCCGGAAATTGATGTTATAGTCGAAAAATACATCGTGGGTCTACAGAACTGGATTGCCGGGTACGCCTCGTGACCTCTGCTTTCTGAATGCCATCATGGTACTCATCCAATCAAATTCAGTTCCCTCCATTGGAGTTTCCAGACTCGGCGCTACTTTGAGACGAATGGTGCTGAGGTCAAACAAACTCGTGTTGTCCAATTGCTTCCTCGTGAAGCGTAATTTTGTTTTTGGCAGTCAACTACCCTAGCAGTGTACTAGTTTACATCTTTCGTTAGTGTATAAGCTATTTTTAGTTAGAACTGTATCGGTGACGTCACGTTACGGTGGCGTGGGTTGGGGAAGGCTTTAAAGTCTCGGCAGTCTCATGTTTCTATCATGTTTCTCTAGACCATCATGAATACACTTGTCAGACCTTTTCTGCGTACCACTGTCTTCCGCAACCGCCCGCTCATCCTCCGCTCCCAGCTCGCTCGCCCAGTTCTCCTCACTTCGACGTTGCACCACAAGAGGACGGTGGCTAGCACTGTTTCAAACCGTCCTGCAAGTCAGACTCTTGAGCATGCTGCTACGAACATCAAGGAAGAAGTCGGAAACTCGGCCGCAGATCTCGCTAAAGTAATCGCTGGTGCTAATGTTAGAGATGATCCCCTCGTACCCGAAGGGTCGACTTCATTCGCAAGTACCTCATCCCTATTGTGCGGCGCTAACGTTGACTCGTGCGATCAGCTCAATATCACTAAAATCGTCGCTCAAAAGGTGCCTGAACCAGTTTTGGTCTTTGGTCTCCTCGGTGAGTATCCATCAAGCACAAGAGGGTAATAATATTATGACCCATTACTCTGGCCGTTAGGTGGTCTTCCATACATGGGTGCCTCTGGAATTACGGTATATCTCGCTCATTCAGCTGGAATGGCCGCTAGCGGCTTAAACACTACTCTTGACCCCGGAGTCGCCCTCACGCTGCTTGATCAGGCACTGAATATCCAGGTGACTTACGGTGCTGTAATGTTATCATTCTTGGGTAAGTGCAGGGCTAGACCTACTCAATCACTCACATCTGGGGTCGACTTAATGAATCTCAATTTTTTCAATAGGTGCCCTCCACTGGGGTATGGAATTTGCCGGATACGGTGGTAATCAAGGATACAAACGTCTTTGTCTCGGAGCAGCTCCTGTCCTTTTCGCATGGCCCACCCTCGCATTGCAACCCATGATTGCCCTGGTTTGGCAGTGGTTTGGATTTACCGCACTTTGGTACGCTGATGCAAAGGTCACCGCTCTTGGATGGAGTATGTATCTCGCCGAGCCCACACAACTAGTCAGAGGCCTGATGTCGTCTTCCACGTAGCTCCGAAGTGGTATTCGCAGTACAGATTCTATTTGTCCATTCTTGTTGGAACCTGGTACGACCCTAGTTCTTGAGTTCAACCGAAATTTACTTACAACTTTCAATTAGTATCATCGGCTCACTCGCTGGAACCTCTTACTATGGACCTGTTGCCGGTCACGGATTCTTATCTCATGATTTGGACCTCATCCGCGAGGAGAGAAAGAAGATGTTGCCCCAGAGATCGGGATTCATCCCAGGAGACATTGAGGTAGCACCCGCTGGAGAGAATGTCGACCATTATGTGAGGATCCACCATAAACACCATGACGACCCCAGAGTGTAAGTCGCTTTGAGACGGAAAAAATGAAAGGGGACAAGACAGCCAGAGAAATGGGAATTATGGCTTGGGGGATCGAGAAGGTTGATTGGAATTGATTCAATGAGTTATCAAGACAGAAGCGTTAGAAGCCTGTATCATTAGTTGTAATAAGCACTCGACATTTCCACCCACGATTCAACAATTCTTGTCGTGTCTCGACATCGTTTCCACAGCGCAAGACCGTTGCGTTGCTAGCCTTCCATCAAAGTATTTTTTGTGTCTCTCCAAATTTCTGACGGAGCTAATAAGATCGTAGTCTGGCTGTTCTAGGTCCACATGTTCTTTTGTCAGACCTGACATTGCTGAACTTGAAAGTGGCTCACAACAAATGATACCATTCACAAGCCATCCATATGCACGCACTCACATGTCTTGCGTCCATGTCATGCTGGAAAGACTTTACTTGTTCGATTGGCCCTATGCTACCCTATCATTGCTCTAACCAAGGACAGAACTTGTTCCAGGAAGTTCTCGAGCGCGAGGAATACATACGCTTCGGGTTCGTCCGACAGCCAGGGTACCGGTCAAAGCGTCTGACCAACAACGAGTTTCTTCAAAGAGATGATCACCAGACACACAGGAATCCATTATTTCTTGGCGCCAAACCATCAGAACTCGGCTTTAGATGTTTGTCAAATTTGTTGGTAGCTGGATCGTATACGTGAATTTTCCGCTGAGGGGATCAGGGGTAATAGAGGCTGATTACCTCGGGAAGGGAGACCGATCTGACAAACGCCCAGAAACAGACACACCTGACCGTCGACCTCCGTTGACGTGATGGTAAGGACAGACCCTCGTTGTGCAGTGGGATGATGGGTTGTAGTTGGAGTATAGCGCCTCAACCTCCACTCGGCGCTGGATTCATCGTGAGGACTCGGATTAAAAATGATGAAAGCAGCACAATAGACCCTGACTGAGATCCAAGATGATGATGCGGTATGTCCTCGAGTTGACCCTTCCCACGAGTAAGTATGTACAACGGCAACGGTGATAAGTTACCGAATCAAGACCTTCTAATATACCCTCGTTACTGGTTTCTATCTCTCGTCTTCTCGTCTATGGTTCATTCGCATCTTTTCTTCTTTTGTTGCTCCTTTTTCCTCTAGGCCTCAGCGCTGTTGTCCTACGCAAGCTCTGGTTTCTCGTTCTCGTCGGTCCCTCTAGTGGATCCAAGAAGTTCACGTTCTTTTTATGTCCCTTACTTATATCACCCCACCTTCAACTAAATCGTCAGTTAAAATGGTCCAAGGCTCCAGCACCCCAGTGGGGCGCTCTCGCCATGGAAAACGTCTTCCCCACGACCACGACGATGACGACAATTACGGGGATAGTTCTGGAAGCGTAACCAGTCCTACTGCCACTGTCACCGTCACCGTCACCTTGCCTGTCTCTACAATAACTGCCATATCCTCAGGGGCATATAGTTCAGGGGGAACAGCCAATAATATGGCAAGCTCCAGTATGAACACAGGAAAGGAGTATGCCGCTCAAACAACTGCTCCGGGCACTAGTGACATATCATCACCACCACCACCACCACCATCATCGGGCACACCTGTTGGTGTAGTTGTCAGTATTGTCCTTGCCGTCATCCTTCTCCTCGCTGCAGGCGGTGTCGTCTGGTTCAGGAGGCGGTCTATCGTGAGTCGCCTGAAGAAACGGCAATGGACTAAGCAGCAACAAACCGCCCCTTCCTTCCTTTTTGTTGGGCACAAAGGGTCTATCAAAGTCCCGCAATTCTCCGTCACGAGCTCTAATACACTTCAGCCGTATCGTGGCGGAGACCCTGCGGCTTTTGTGAACATGACGTTTGCTGGCCCGGGTGGTGTGACCCAGACAATGGACAATGGGCTTCCTTACATTCCTCACCCTGCTCCTCCTCGTCCCCCGCCGGCAGCAGGCATGTACGATACCCATACGATACCCAATACACCCGTCAGTATGTCACCTAGTGCCCATGTTTTGCCCCTACCAGCGACTCCCAGTCTCGCCCCATCCCTCTCACCACCCAAGCAGGCAGAGACTGCAAAAGTCCGCGCTACATTCATCCCGACACTTCCTGATGAGCTGACAATTAGCTCTGGTGAGATGGTCCGTATTCACATGGAGTATGACGACGGCTGGGGTCTTTGCTCAAACGCGCGTGGCGAGACGGGCATGGTTCCTTTGGAGTGCTTGGACAAGGCCTCTCAGCTCCCGCAGGAAAAGCCTGCGAATAACCAGTACAGGAGGTCGGTTCGTGTAAGCAGTCTCGTTGCCACACCTAAGTCGTCCTATGGTGGAAATACTCCCAAGTCACCCTATGGTGGAAGTACTCCTAAGTCACTTATGGGGGAATTCGGCAGTAGTAAAGTGCGTTTCTTACCCTTCATTTTCCTTCCTTTACTGATTGTTGTTATTTCAACAGTGACGGTTATATGGTTTTCTGAGATATAGACAGCTAGCACTGTTTCCTATCCCTATACAGACATTTCAGTACTTTTCTTATCATTCCTTGGCATGGGGCTTGCCAGGAGTGGGTCATAATTGGTAAACCGTTTATGGTAGTACCGAGCCACCATTGCCTTGTTATCTTCACTATAAACTACTGTTAACTAAACGGTACGCACTCAAAGACCGACATCGGTTATTATACCACTACCAAATGTATTTTTTGGATGCATGTACATTTGAAGGATGTCGATGCGACATCGAATTTTAAATTAATGAGAAGTGTCAAGTGGCTCCTTGATTATCACGTGGCTATGACCTTGGCTTCAATTCAATGTTCATGACATTGGACAACCTTTCAACGTTGCCTTTGGACTACTACTCACACCGCAAGCGAAAGTTGCTTCCTGATGGCCTCAGCCACCCTCGCCGACGAGGGCTACATAGAGTATGATGGAGACACAAGCATGGTCTCTTTCAGTAGTCCAGGTGTGCTGGGTGCCGACTCTCTGGACGAACGTGAAGGTCAGTGCCCATGAAAGAAAGCGCGGTAAGCTTTACGAATTGACGATGTCTCAATAGAACTTGCTTATAGACTTCTCGTATCTTTGCCCCGCTCGCGCTTGGCAGCCATTCAAAGACGAATTGCGCCTCACTTACAGATCGACATTATTGGCGTATGTCTCTTTCATGTTTGATATGCTTTTTTGCTTATTTTAGTATAGACACTACCCTCTGAAATATCTCTCCAAATCTTCTCGCATCTACAGTACGAGACCTTGCTCGTCTGCAGTCTTGTGAACCGACGGTGGCACACTCTCGCCAATGATCAATCCCATTGGATGAGGTTGTGTCGTGAGCGAAACTGGAAGTGGCGCCAGCCATCACGCATACACCCTCTAGAGACCCCGCTCACCCATCATGACGGTGCCAACGATTCGGACGACGAGGGTATGGGGGATTCTGATATCGACGGTGACAATGGGGACCGCGAACTCATGATGAATGACGTCGAGGCTGCCAAGGCTGAGTTGACTCTTATGCATGTTGAGCTAGACTCTGGCTACGCGTCAACCTCGTTCAGCGGTCCACCTGTTGTCGATCCAGAGCCTTCGATGTCCGGTGCCAGATATACCGTGTATCCCAAGAGTAGCCCCGAAAGAAGCCGTTCTCGACCACATGCGCGGCACTCGGCGCCAGCAGTCTTCAAAACTGGAGGATTGATGTCGCACCTCACTCCCGATTACAAGCTTCTTTATCAGACGCATATGAAACTCTATAATCGATTCCGCACCTCGTCCTACAGGCTCTCAGCCTTACAAACGCGCGGGGCGCCAAACAATGCCCATACTAATACGATATACTGCCTGCAGTTATATACCTATCCTTCAGGACTTCAAGTCCTTTTCACTGGTTCGCGAGATAGGACGGTGAGAGAGTGGAATTTAACCACTGGAATCGTCGAAAGGGTCATTGGTGGTGTGCATACTGCCTCTGTATTGAGCGTCTGTGTCCATGGAGGGTATCTTGCCAGTGCTGGAAGCGACAATCGTGTAGCGGTTTGGGACCTTGAGCAGAATCAACTGCACAAAGTCCTTATGGATCATACAGATAGTGTCCTCTGCGTTAGATTTGACGACCGGCGTCTCGTTTCGTGCTCAAAAGGTATTGATATTCCATTTGTGTATATGTTGGAAGGTACTCAATGTGCTTTCTCCGCCAAGATCACACCGTGAGGACCTATTCATTCCCTGACTTGACACCGCAAAACATCCTCCGCGCACATCGTGCTGCAGTTAATGCGGTCTCCATCTCTCGAAACCTCATCGCGTCTGGATCTGGTGACAAGTCTATCAAAGTCTGGGATCCCGACACCGGTACCCTCTTGCGCACATTTGAACTTCATCACAATCGAGGGTGAGATTCGTTGACCATCGCCATTATTGACGTCATATGCATCTGATCGTCATTTTTGCTAGGATTGCCTCAATAGATTTCCGATATCCCCACATCCTCACAGGTTCTTCGGACAAACATCTGCGTCTAGTCAACACGTTGAATCTCAAGCAAGGGTGGTCGACTTCCCCAGAGTACCACTACGATCCTCCGGGGTCTGCTTCTCCTTCATCGTCCCCTGCCTTCACTACTCCTTCTGACTCCCGCCTCATGTGTCAATGTTGTGGGAGTGAGAACGTTCACCTTGTACCAACCGGAGTGCAGGGACCGTGTGTACATATCGACCTCGTCCGAAGCGTAGTTCTTGGCGAGGACTTCGTCGTCAGCGGCAGCTATGACTTGAGCATCAAGGTTCCCTTATTTTGCGCCCTTCATTTGAAGGTTAGCTGACAATTATGGCCTTTCAATTACTTAGTTATGGGACAGGAAGACGGGTGGCATGATCGCGGATCTGACTGGTGGACATACTGCGCGCATCTTCTGTATTGGCATTGACCGCACTAAGGTAAGAGCCATCAGAACGATACTGTATGCCTCATCACTCGCTTGCTCTGATAGATTGTTTCATGTGGTGAAGATCAAGTATGATAATTAATAGCGTCCATCGTTTCAGCACTGACTAGCTCCACGCAGCGTATCTGTATTTGGGACTTCTCGCATGGCATTGACACTTCATTCCTTCATCTCTCGTAAATCACAATAGAATTGCATTGACACACTTCATTCATCCATGTATTCGGCGTCTTCAACGATTTGTAGCATTACTTACTGACCACGTGGTCCCTGTTCACTTTTGTAGTATCTTTAGCATGTGAAGGCAGCACAAAAAATCATTTCATTGTCCATAGTCCGTCATGATAAGTCTATCTAGGGATGTATCAATAATGTCCTTGAAATAACTCGTCCAAGTCTGAAAAGAAAACCACTACTGTGCAAAAGAAAACCACTACTGTGCACTAGTCCCATTTATCTTGGGTAGTGGTGAAAACTTCGGGGTCGAATTTGATGGTGAAGTTATCGCTCTCGTTGCCAGAGTCACCGAAGACTGAAGCACATACAAGTTAGACAAACACCAACTCAAAACTGGTTAAAGGACTTACGGATGATCTGGTGCTTTTCATCCGGGTTTTCGATCGTTGAAGATATGAAAGGCACTTGAACAGTGACGTTGCCGTCGCGGAGGCTGAAGTCCTTCGCAAGAGTTCCCCCTGACAAAAAAAAAAAAAAAAAAAAAACTACAACAATGTAACTCATAGCATTGTTCAATTGATGGCTACTTGCAATGTCTGAGATAGACTGATGCACGGTTGGAAATGTTCACGGGCGCATTGGACGGGTCCCTACAAGTACTCAGCTAACATATACCTGCGACTCAAGAAGTGGAATTTACCAGAACACAGTTGCATTAGTACCCATGACCCAAACTGTCGTAGCATTGGGAGAAATAATCCGTGGGACGAAGACATCCAAGGCTGAGCGCGAGGATATGACGGCACCACTAACGACAGAAACAAACGAGAAAGCAATGGTATAAAAGAGCGACGTCAGTTGCATGAGGAATGGCTTGATAGATGGAAAAGAGTGAGTGACGTGGTGAATGGTGAGAAATTTGAAGGGCTAGTCTCGTATGTACATACTTATACGTAAAACACACAATGTCCTTGTAACCGATCAACAGGGCTACCGTAGCTACTGATACGAAGTGAAAATTAATTTTGTGGAGCATATTGATGTCCTAGTATGGTATAGCTCGTTTCAAATTTCATTATCCGCGTGCTTGTCATATATCAGTCTGAGTATTCCCTATTCTAAAATGACTTGAACAACCTTGCTTGTCGAATAACAGAAGAGCAGAATCTATGTAGTTCGGCTCAAAGTATGGCAAGCACGTCGAATCCACTTTCAAATGAACTAAGCACTCCCCCAACAACGAGTTAACCGACGGTCTTCTGAAAATTGCTTCCCTGTATGGCGTTCTACGGTGATCAATGGCGGCTAAAATTCGAACTCGTCATCTAGAATGATGAGACCTGGGGAATATCCAAAGACGCTTACTGCAGCTGGTCATGACCCTCATTCAAGTTGTATCCCATGGTGTTGATCCCACCAAGATCGAGTTTATTCACATAGATCGGGGTAACCAAGGGCATGTGGCGCTGAGTATAATCGAACTCTTCATTTACCTAGATAAAATAATACATATTGATTTGTACACTGAGTTACCTTTAGTAAGGAGAGTCCTCTTCTTCCGAACCATCCTTAAAGTGCCCAAATTCCCATTTATAGCAATCCTTTTGTGGGATAGTCAACGGCCAGCCATTCATGATTCAAAAATAAGACGTACCACGCAATCCTCTTCCGATCGTGCTAGAGGCACATCTCTTCCCTCTTCCCATTCAATACCGTCGATCTCTAGAACCTTCTTTATCACATCGCGAATTACATGTTTCCTAACATCGACTCTCCACCCCAACTTTCCGACGGTGTCGAAAACGATACTCTTTCCCAGATGACAGCGCGTCTCCAGCGCAAAGCCTGCCTGCGCACATGGAGATCCGAAGCCAGTGCAGGTACCCTGAGGTATGGGATCGCCGGAATGGTAGACATGAGTTACAGCCACTGGTGGCACTGTCGAGTTTTGCAAATGGGGAAGCGGAAGGTGAAGACGATGTGCTGCGAGCCGCTCTCCGGGAGATTCAAATGCTACTGCAGGGAAGCCATAGGTAGAGCCAAGGAGGCTGGCCAGCGCACCGCCAAGGGAATGCCCTACTAGCCATATATTTGATGACGGATACTTGAGGCGAAGATCATCGACGAGTTGCTTCGAAACGACTAAATGAGTGTTGGCATTCAGCACGAAAAACACATTGAACTGACCACGCCGACGGAATAAAACAAACTATCTTGAATGAGTGTATCGGAGAGGCAAGGGTTATCACACCTCCAGTTGTGGGCATAACAGTCACACACTGTCCTGAAAACCCATGAAATGTCGACCCTCGCACAACAGCAGGAGAAAAGTCTAGAGACACGTCAGTGATACCCTCAATGAGAAGGTTGACCCTCACAAATTGTCGTTGAACTTGTCCTTCTTCGATGTAGGGCCATTTAACGTTGTACCTTTAATTGCCAGAACGATCGTAGAATTATCGGACGAGAAGAAGACATGTCCGCGAAAGCCATCCGCCTCGTCTTCCCATCCGAAAGGCAAACTCTAACCACGCATCAGTACTAAATTATACACCCTTGGAACATATATGTAACGAACCATATTCCATGCTACTTCGTACCAATTCCTCTGACCGGGGAGCGCATATGCATTCCCCGCCATACGTGCTAACTGAGATAAAGTACGTCTATCCTCCACGTCAGGACCGAATATAGTTAGTTCTTCCCATTCTACTACTTCGCTTTCCCGATTGCGCAGCGACCTTAACCGCGCATGATGTAGAGCCTCAAGGGAACGGGGGCGAAAAACCGTTGTGGGACGAGTCCTTAGTGGTATCTGAAGGGCGAGCTCACCCTGTCGATCCTTGATAAAGCTAGGAATAAGTTCCAAATCCTTTCTGGAGTCAGGCCATAATATCGTTTGCGAGTTGAACGTTAGGATAGGCTGTGCATGGGTGAACTGGCGTAAGAAGATAATGAAGATCAAAGATAACACAAAAAGGGTGGAGGTCATGGATATGTCATGTAATGGTCACAAAGGTGGATGCAGACTCTTAGAAAGGACAATTTGAACGGGACTTGTCGTGGAAGACCAGAAAGAGAAATCGTTTTCACCGAACGGTCAAGAGTTCAGTCTGATCCTTGATTAGATTAGATCGATTCTTTTCCCGCAAAGTCCATGAAAGCCCTACATAAGAGATCAACAACACGACATTCTCTAAGAACGTGCGTACTATGGCTCCGAGTCTGGGCAAATCTCATCAGAAAAAAGGCCGTTTAGAACTTTACAATCTTGACACATTCATGCATAACCTTGGAAAAGAAAACGTCAAAAAGCACTGTTCCTACTATTTCATAGTTAGGCCTTGGGTAAGGAGCATAAAATGAGGTTTTTTATGTACGATCTAGAAAGCCACAAGCAACTTGAATCCGAACTTCGAACCTATGTTTCAAAATGAAAATTGATAGGAATTTCTGAGTTAGTACCAGTTCTCTATCTTATTTGAACTAGAAAAATCTGGAACAATCTTGTCAGACAAGTACTCCAAAGTCGACATGGCATGATGATCGATGTAGTAGAGAAGAAATAAATCAATCGGCTGAGAATCTTGTCAGCATGCGCCAGGGTTCAACCAGAAGTCAAAGCAAGCTGACAAGAGGTCAGGCGCGGGAAATGAAGGAGATGACGACTTACTCACCAATTACACGAAGAGTAAGACGTCCTTCCACACCTATGTCTACAGTGATGATAACGAAGATTCCCACAGTTATAACAGGGTAGAAGAAACAGAAAAGAACAAGCCCAAGTCCGTCAAGCAATTCAAAGTACAGCAGTTGATCATGACGTTTTCTGATAGTCAATCAAAGAAAGTTTCATGCCTTCGCAAGGAGTCCTTTGATCTTCTTCTCCACGGCGCTCATGGTATTAGCATCCTCCTTCTCAAGCGCCCTGCACTGTTTCTCTGAATTCCCAACAACACGCTCGACATTCGCCGGAAGGTCCCGTAATACCTCGAGCATCGGTTCTACTGTCGTTCGGGAGCCCATACTATGTCAGTTTTATTTCCCCTCAAAAGCATCCATTGGAAGGAAAAGTTACCGGTTTCATTAATTGCCTTCTCAAAATCGGCCCAGAGACGATCACGAGCCGCATATGCCTCCTTGAGTTGCGCGAACAACTCCTCGTTTATTCGCTGTCACAAACGCCGAAAGCGTCATCCACATTACAACAAAACACTCATGAGACCAGAAGAACGCCTACCTTGAACTGAGACAAAGCGTCCTTGACCTCATCTTCGCCCCGCATCACCAGTATCTCCAGTTCTTTACAGGCCTTGTTGAAAGTGATGATGCCTTTCGCGAAGTTGTCATCGACCTTCGAGTCGATTTGTCCGTATAGATCCTTGACACGGTTTACGGTCGGCACGATCGTCTCCGCAATCTCTCTTTTGAGCTCCCGGCCGCGCTCGCTAAATGCAGGCTGCAATAGGTTGACAAGTTCATCATATTCCTGGTCTTTTGGCTCGTTTGGGCTGACAAAGTGAGTACATGCGCGTGTTTCCAGGTTAAAAAGCACTTACGACGCGTCTAGAAGGTCAGAGAACAAAGTACTTTCTTCTTCCCAATGGAATAGCGAATTCTCATCATCCTCAAAATCCTGCTCGTCATCGTCGCTTTGCGGTACCTCTCCGGGATCTGAGTTGCAAAAGGTGGGGTCGTCGGGGTCAAATCTGTATTGATGATCGGGTGAAATTGTTCGCCGTAAAGGATTTTCCGTATCACGAGAGTTCCTGAATGGCTTACGGCCACGAGATCGCATAGAATAAGCCGAGTAGCGTTTGGGGTGCTCAGTCGTTGTCTTCCGTGGTTTATAAGCTGAAAACGACGCGTCAAACGACGTGACCTCGCTATTGGGCACAACTCACCCGTTGGCAGAGCACCTGATGAACGCCTTTGACGTTCAGGAGGCGATATGCGCATTCTGCCCATGACGTTCCAGGATCAGAAGGAATTGAAACTCCGCTGATTTGCTCTTAGTTGAACATCAAGTTTGTCCTCTGGTCCTTCTTTTCTTTGTGACATTGGTACGTATAGAGACTTTCTGCTTTGGTGTGGTTTTGCACGAGATGCTGAGAATGATAGTTGCAATTCTAGGCCCGTGGTTGGCATTTCGTTTGTTTCTCGTGCTCAGTATGAACTCTAGACCTCCTAAGGTTAGCGTCGAGCGTAATTCAAGTCCTGCAAGCCACTAAGTCTTGTGTGAAGCAATCCATGTCTGAGCTCAAGCTGCGCAGATTGACGGAACACAATCAGCGGTTAAGGGAGGATCTTGCCTTGAACAGAATACGAGTGAGCGTAGCCAGCGCGGAGTGCGTTTTCATCTCGTCCATTTTTTTGCAGATGCTGATTTACACTGCAGCATAATTCGTTACTGTAAAAGCACGAAAGATTCCCTGGTACGTATCTCTGATCCGGTACCCTGTACTGTTCGTACTATTGAACCCTGTGCTGATCCAACTTTTAGTTGCCGTCCGTATGGGGACCTCTGAACAAGAACGAAGATCCCTACGCACCTCCGGCACAGGGATGCAATTGCGTCGTTATGTGATTGCCTCACCTCACCCCGCATCTGTATCACCTCTCGTCGACCATACGACTGCCTTATCGTAAACTCCATATACCAGCCAATCACTCTCACATTCATTCACCCACTGCTACCGGCCAATGAGTCATAGCTTCATTGAGACGGATTTTGTCGAGTTGCTTTCAGTTTTGGGATGTCTGTTGGAAATTTGCTGTTGAATGCTTATTTGGGAACACTCTTCCGTTACATAGTACATTATCATCCTCTGTCTATATTACAGGTGTCTATCAGGTATCTATATGCACAGCACGCGTCAAGGACGCATATCTAACGTTCTGCGAGCTGATTGTGTGATATGACTGATGGGCTGCTTTGTTGGGATTGGCTGTTTCTCAGGTTCTTTGATCGTGACAGGCGACAAGAGTACAAGCGACACTCTGTATCACAACATAAGTATAACCGCTTCGGCTGCGTGGCATCCCATCTTCCCCCGTTTCCATCAGTCGTGAGCAGCCCTCAGCTCTCCCATTGATAGTCCCACTGATGACTACCCCGACATACGCAGCTTTGTCGCCCAGATCACATACACCATGAGTTCTCGTGCAGGCGGTCGTCAAACCATGTCGGAGCTCAAGCTCCGGCGACTAGTAGAGCATAACCAACGTCTACGAGAGGACCTAGCGCGGCCGAGAGTACGCGTCAGCGAAGCCAGCGCCAGGTGAGCGCCCACCACCTCGATCCGCGAGCCTGCTGACAGAGCTCCTTCAGCCTCATCCGTTACTGCAAAACGACGAAAGACCATCTGGTGAGTGCCCTTTGGTCTGCGTGCTTCATCATGTTGTGCTCACCGACGCTCACCGTGCCGCCCTCCCTAGGTCCCATCCGTTTGGGGACCAGTTGGCAAGTCCGACGACCCATACGGCCCACAGAACACTGGCGGCTGCGGGTGCTGTTCGATCCAGTAACCATATCGTATCTCACTATTCGCCTTGCTTTGTTATCCGACTTGTAGACTCATTGAAAAAGACGGGATGTCCTCCCCGCACTCATCTCTCTGTAACCTACTTTATCCCTTCCCCATTGCTTCTCATATTACATAGGATACCTTTTTGCACTGGTGCTCTGTTCATATGTAACTTAATCATCCCTCTCTCTCTCTTCCATTTTTTTGGCTGATCGTTTGTACTGCATGCAAATATATCCAACATATGTATTCTGCCAAATCCTGTGCCCTCAGGAAATGGAGCCTGGAAATTTCCTGGCACCTGACATCTCACATCTATCCATATTGACGTCTGTAAGCAATCCGGCCCGGACAGCTCGGGATGATAGGTTAATCAAGGTCGGCCTCTCGTCTATCCTCTTCACCTGCACAATGAGAACTAAAAGGCAGTGAACGGGGACGATTGTACCTTCACTACACCTTCTGGAGGAACTGCTTCACCCTGGCCTCGTCGAGTGCGCCGACGAAGTTGTCAACGAGTTCGCCGTTGCGAAACGCCATCACGGTGGGGAGGGCACGGACCTACGGAGAGTTCCAATAAGCAAGAAAAGCAATGCATGATATAAGAGACAAACCTTATATTGCTGGGCAAGCGAGACGACTTCCTCATTGTCGGTGTCGATTTTCACGACGTCAATCGGTAACCCCGAGCCAGACTTGATGCTAGCATCTGTGCTGATCTTTTCCAAGATGGGTGAGAGTTGGTGGCACGGCCCACACCAACTAGAATTACAACAGGGTAAGGTCTCGGCCTCAGGAGTGAGGTGTCATGCACATACTCGGCATAGAAGTCGACGAGAACAAGTCGGTCTTGGGTGCCTATGACCTTGTTAAACGTCTATAAGACCAACATAAAGCTTGAATATAATCGCATTTTTCCAATGGGAAAGCCTCGACATACCGCAATATCTGCATTTGCATACTGCTCCGAACGACGCGACGTAGCGTGTAGGGCGCGGAATCTTGACAGACCAGCACGTCTGGATGACACTATAGATGCGTTTTGAAGCAAACGGAGTGTCAACGATACAGACATGACTTTGTTATGAAGTGGTTGAGCACAAGTGATGCCTGACAAATGCCAGTCAGGCGTCCCACAGCCCGAACAAAATGTTCTTGGATCCGAACTGACTGTTCTACATACCACCATCAACAATTGCAATCGCCGACAAACCGCCTAGGGTGACAAGTAATTTGACTCACGAAAGACTGTACTTGCATAGCACCAGCCATCGCAGCTGTAGATGATGCCATCTTTTCGAACTTTCGAACTGTGTCATTATTACCTTGCTACCATCAGGAGGTTACACCGCTTTGTCCATTGTGTACTCATCCTCTCGTCTGAGCCAAGAATACGATAGCTAGCGGGGTGTCTCTGACTTTAAACAATCAACGGACGCAGACTCGGGCTCTCTAAGGCCGAAGGCTGCCCCCGATTCACACAATAACTTTGAACGATCTATTTTTACTGTCCATTGAGGACAGACCCATAACAGTGGCAGCAAATCAATATCACGCAGCTGATGGATATGGAACAAAGGGGAATCAAAGACACAGACAGTGATGGAACAATTGTCTCCATGTACACAGATGACACAGGAATGTCGAAGTACATAAGCCCAGTGGCATGTGGTTGCGATCCTATCTTGCTTTCTTCCCTCTTCTTCCCTCTTCCTCTGTCGGTTGGTTTTCTTGAGCAGTGTAAGTGGTTAACCTCATTGCAAGTACTGCATTGAATGTTCTGACACCACCTACAATAGGCTCAGAATCTGTCTTCAGCAACTTTCTCTACCCAGAGACCTACTTATCCCTACATTATCGTTTGCTGGCAAAATGCAACTTTCTGCAGCTTTCTTTGCTCTCGTCGTCGCCTCCGGGGTCTATGCCGCCGACATCACGGTTCAGGTTGGCGCTTCTGGTGTAAGTCTATGGACTACTGGACGAAAATGGTCAACTAACGATCTTGACACAAAGAGCCTCGCTTATAGCCCTTCAAGTATCACCGCTCAAGCTGGAGATAATGTCATCTTTGAGTTGTATGTTGACATTCCAGTTCCATCTGTCTGCACAATGCTCACAGCTGTTTAACAGCCAGGCCAAAAACCACGTATGTAATATGATGTTCTTCTCAGTATATTTGATGTTGACGTGTATTCTAGTCTGTCACACAGTCGACGTTTGCCAGTCCATGTTCTTTCATGCCCAATGGGGTCAATTCTGGATTCATGGCCGTCACAAATAGTTCACTTCCTATATGGAACATCACCATCAGTAATGCTTCAACCCCCCTTTGGTTCTTCTGTGCCCAGACTAACCCCGTAGTGTAAAATTAATTATCTCATTATCATAAAACCAATCATTCACTCTCGTCTTTCTAGCCACTGTAATCAGGGAATGGTCTTTGCTATCAACCCAACTGCAGACAAGAGCTTCGCCGCTTTCCAGGTCATCTACACTATTATAGTATCTCTTTTCCCTATCCACTAACTCTGTACTCACAGACTGCCGCTAAGACCGCCGCCGTTTCTCTTCCCCCTCCAGACAGTGCCTCCAGCGCCGCTCCCATCGATCCCTCTGCCGTGCCTAGTGCAGGCGCTGGCGCCCCCACTGTAGTTCCTTCCGCTGGCACTGTTGGTGGCTCTGGCGGCTCCCCTCCATCTGCTGCCTCTTCTGCTGTCGTTGTTAATGGTGCGGCACCGTCCCCAGTACCCGGTAGCTCTCAGTCGGGATCTGCGACAGCCAATTCACCTGCGTCCAGTTCTACGGACAATGGTGCACCACGCATGGGCGCCAGCGCTTCTGGCATCTTGGCGCTTGCGGGTCTCGTTGCTGGTTTGATGTTGTAAAATGGGAATTGGAAGGTAGTACAGGCTGTAGATATTACTCACCACTGCATGTGTCTTGTGCACCTTGGCTTCGACGATACTTGAATTGGACTTTTTCTCAGAGTGCGCAAAAGCCAAACTTGTTACTTGAATATTAATCCGCTCGCGCTTCGGGAGCGCCAAAAACAAGATAGCATGTGTATTCTTCCGAGGCCGACAAGCCTGCGTACAGACCTGTAGCTTGACCTTCAAAACGTGTGAGGCCGCAGAACAAAAGATGCGATCGAGAGTGATTATTAGAGACCCGATAATACAGTTACTGCGACTGATGGTAATACTTAACTCCGCTGAGGCAGCTCTTCCATTATTACTACTACTCTTATATCTTGCGCACTGCCCTCCCTCGTTAGTCATGGACTCTATAAGAGTGTCCAAGGTCAGAAGTGACTTTACGAGCTATGGCTCTCTTCTGAAGGATCCATAGGTCGAACGAGTTGTATGCACCAAATCTGGGGCAACGAAGCTGGGCACAGTCCACTTGATTGCGCATCATCTCATCTTCCGATACGATGAAGAAACCGAGAAGGAGATGTGGGTGCGTAGCTTTGAGTATCTCCCTCACCTATGGATGATGCTCAGTTGTTGCATTCAGGTCCCATACCCTATCATCTCACTGGTCTCCCGCCTGCCGCAAACCTTACAGGGTCAATATCCTGTCACTTTTCACACACGGACATTCGAGACCTTCTCTTTGTCATTTTCAAAGGACAAAGACGCTACGGATGTTTTCGAAAGCGTAAAAGAACTCACAGTCGCCAGTATGTTATCATCACCTAAAGATTACGTCTGGGCCTGAACAATCTCAAAAGCGTCTGTTTCACAACTTTACGCATTCTTCTATCACCCCAACCCACCATTGCCTACATCGACAGGATGGTCAATCTATTCCCCGCGCGACGAGTTCATGCGCATGGGTGTTGGATCGCGCAGCAAGGCATGGCGCTTTACTGATATCAACAAGGACTACTCTGTGGGTGTTATAGCTAAACAATCAAGATTGTCTGCCGATTGTTCATAGCAACTAGTTCTGTCCTACATATCCTGCACGCCTTGTCGTTCCTACAAGAATTAGCGACACGACGTTACAATACGCCTCTAAGTATCGCAGCAAATGTCGGATCCCGATTTTGACCTACCTTCATTGGGGAAATTATGTATGTCGTATTCTTCGTGTCTCTCAGGCCATTACTCAAAGCTAGTCTAGGGAAGTATAACGAGATCCAGCCAGCCAATGGTTGGGATCACACAGAATCGATCGATACAAGATGAGAAACTCATCGAGGCCGTCTTCCAAACACATATCTCACCTGAATCGCGTGCCTCGAACACTCCTGTCTATGGAGCGACAACTACAAACTTGATTATCGATGCGCGACCCACTGTCAATGCAGTGGCAAACTCTGCTAAGGGAGCTGGTACAGAAAATATGGACCACTACAAAGACAGCAAGAAAGTTTACCTTGGCATTGATCACATTCACACTATGCGCGAATCATTGGGCAAGGTAGTTGAAGCTCTTCGAGAAGCTGACTCTGTCCTCGCAAGCATCAAGACTGATTTATCGGACCAAGTTTCAACCCTCTCTGTGCTGGATCGACAGGCATTGCGCCGCTCTGGTTGGCTACGGCATATATCAGCCATACTAGAGGGGGTGGTGATCTGCACGAAGAACGTACATGTCAATTCGTCACATGTTTTGATACATTGTTCTGATGGTTGGGATCGTACATCACAACTGTCTGCCCTCTCTCAATTATGTCTCGATCCCTTCTATCGGACAATACGCGGATTTGAGATCCTCGTTGAGAAGGACTGGTTGTCGTTCGGTCATAAGTTCCTTGACCGTTGTGGTCACCTTTCCTCGGACAAGTTCTTCCAATCTCCAGGAGATTCGGCCAATGCGGGGGGTGCAGAAGCCTTTTTGGCATCTGTACAAAATCGATTCGCGTCACAGAACCATCTAAAGGAGACAAGCCCTGTCTTCCACCAGTTCCTGGAATCTCTTCGCCAAATACAGCGTCAATTTCCGGACCGCTTTGAATTCAATGAACGCTTCCTACACCAGCTGTACTATCACTTATACTCCTGCCAATTTGGCACGTTCTTGTTCAACTGCGAAAGAGAGCGCCGTGTTGGTGATGTTGACAGTCTTCCTCCATCTGAGCGTACAATCAGTGTTTGGGACTTCCTGAATTCGCCGCCAGAGATGGCTCTGAATGTGAACCCAACATACAACCCTTCTCTGGATGACCCAGCAAGCCATACGCCAGACGCCGACATGGGTGTTCTATTCCCGAATCCAAAAGATGTTCGTTTCTGGAATGAGCTGTATGGTCGAACGGACGAAGAAATGAATGGTAGGCCATATGTAGCACAGCCGCGCGAAACACCTGGTACTGTTGAGACTCTGGATGATGATCTGGCCGATGCAGACAGGGCCGTAACACCTGTGCTTATCCCACCATCACCCAGTTCTAAACCCTTGGCCCAGTCGATGCGTTCACTGAGCATCGGTTCTAAAGGAGCAACAGCAACATCCAACCTTACAGTTCCATCAGCCTCATCGCCCTCTTCTGTTCCTGACTCTAGTTTCCCAAGCCCAGCACGAACAGAAAACAACCTTGCGTTCGGCTCGTCTACTGCTCCTTCTCGGATTACACGAATACCATCACCGTCCCCCCAAGTTAATCGGGCTGCGCGCGCTAAGCTTCCTGACTTTCAGCCAAGCACCAGTGTTAAATCATTATGGGGGAAGCTCTCGTCGAACGCTTCAGCTGCGTTCTCGGTGGTGCAAGATACGTACGCAAACGTTGCGAAGGACTTCATGGGAGGAAACGAAGGTGAATTGTCGTCTGCTAGGACGGCAGAACTTCGAGATCGTGATACCCCGAATGTATGGGGCGAGGATCTGTCTTCACCTGTTTCAACTTCCCCATCGCGCGGCGGCTTGGCTTCTTTGACTCTACCTGTAGCGGCGAATCCATGGGCAACACCGCGGACACGAACACCACCTGGCTTGGAAGATAATCCCTGGGATTCGGTGCGCTCACCACCGAGGCAGTACGATCCCGACCCAGAGTCTTTAACCTCGAGTTCGCTTCCTCCGGATCCCACAGTTGCACATCCCGTACCAAGGTCAATATCGACTTCAAATCCAAAAGGAACGACGAATATCACGGCGTCTAGAAAGAGTAGCGTGGTTGTGACGCCGACAATAACGAACGCTAGCGCACCAGCTTCGAGCTCGATAGATCCTTTAGGTGTGGGTTTGTTGTAGGTGTACGCGTGTACAGACCGTATGTCTAAACACCGAACACATTGCGTTATGATTATGATGGTTCGATGTATGTGCGGCATCCATCACGTCCTCTTTTGGCGAGCTCTGTCCGCTCTGCGTTTATTCTCGCCGATCGGCCGATCGTACTACATACGATTTTAGGTCAATATCGGACGACTTTCAAACTTTCATGAATTCTCAATTGACAGGAACACTATATACAGAGCAGACTTGACCAACCGACTGTTGCGTGTATATATCGTAAGCTTACTCGGGTTCTCGCAGGCCAGCTTACCAGATTGAAGATCACGCCACTTACAATTCATAAATCCTCTCATAGAATATGGACCACGCCTTATTTTTCCGTTTCTCCGCAAGTCTTCTGCGAAAAACTTGACTGAAAACCATTCTCGACCAAATTTTTCCAAATCTATCAATGGCGGGCCTGCGAGAAGCCAGCGAGATCACTTTTAGATCGCCAGGCGGAAAGGATGGCGTGATAGGCCAAGTGGCTTACATCATCACTACAAAATAAATTTGAGCTTTGCACTGAAAAAAAGTTACACCCCCCTCTCCTTTCCCTCCATCACCCTCTCCCAGATCAGATGGCCCCCAACGGAAACACCGTCCGCCCGACTCTTGCCCCCGGTCATTTCCTCTTCACCTCCGAGTCCGTTGGTGAAGGTCATCCTGGTACGTTTTCGCCGTTGGCCCGGTCAGGCTCATAATATTCATCGCTTGCGACAGATAAGATCTGTGACCAGGTCTCCGACGCCATCGTGAGCATGACGCAGCATGAGCCACTATATTTCTGACTCTAATTGTCAATTTTTAGCTCGATGCCTGCCTTGCTGAGGACCCTTCTTCCAAGGTGGCCTGCGAAACCGCATCCAAAACCGGCATGATCATGGTCTTTGGTGAAATTACCACCAAGGCCAAGCTCGACTACCAACAGGTCATTCGTGACACCATTAAGAAGATTGGCTACGACGACTCCTCCAAGGGCTTCGATTATAAGACCTGCAACATCCTTGTCGCCATCGAGCAGCAGTCCCCCGATATTGCCCAAGGTCTCGACCATGGATCCCTGGAGGACCATGGTGCTGGTGACCAGGGTATTATGTTTGGCTACGCCACTGACGAAACTGAGGAATATATGCCCCTTACCATCATGTTGGCCCACAAGCTCAACGCTGCCATGGCTGCGGCCCGACGTGATGGTTCCCTCGCTTGGCTCCGTCCTGACTCGAAGACCCAAGTCACCATCGAGTACAAGAAGGATGGTGGCGCCACCATCCCCGTCCGTGTCGACACCGTCGTTATCTCTACTCAGCACGCTGAGGAGATTTCCACCGCTGACCTCCGCACCGAGATCCTCGAGAAGATCATTAAGAAGGTTATCCCTGCCAGCCTCTTGGATGAGCACACTATCTACCACGTAAATACCAGCTTTCGATTACGAGTTTCATAAGTTGATTTTCTCCATCAGATCCAACCTTCCGGCCGCTTCGTTATCGGCGGACCTCAGGGAGATGCTGGTTTGACTGGCCGTAAGATCATCGTCGACACCTACGGTGGGTGGGGTGCGCACGGTGGAGGTGCCTTCTCCGGCAAGGATTTCTCCAAAGTCGACCGTTCTGCTGCCTACACCGCTCGCTGGATTGCTAAGTCCCTCGTCGCTGCTGGTCTTGCTCGCCGTATCCTTGTTCAGCTCTCCTACGCTATCGGTGTCGCTGAGCCCTTATCAATCTACGTTGACACCTACGGCACTGGTAAGAAGTCCGATGCTGAGCTCGTCGAGATCATCCGCAATAACTGGGATCTCCGCCCTGGTGTGATCGTCCGTGAACTTGACCTCCAAAAGCCCCAATACCTTAAGACCGCATCTTACGGTCACTTTGGTATGTCTTTGATTTGCAACTTTCCCTTCTCGCTTATAAAATCCTCTTCAGGAAACCCCACCTACACCTGGGAGCAGCCTAAGCAGCTTAAGCTCTAAGCACTCCTATTACTTTCATTTGCTTTGGTCTCGCTATCGCTTTACACATCACGTCTTGCATTGGAAGTTCATCCTTCCACTCATTTATCATCACCGCACTTGTTTCATTAGATACCACACACCCCTTGTCATGACCTTCCGCAACCAACTAACCATCACGACCCTGCCCTCCGGATTAACTACATAAAGATTATAATAGTGTACAGAGAATAGACCGCGTTCAACCGCGTATTCTTCCTAACGATTTGTGCTGAGTTTAAGCTCGGAAGGAACATTGACATTATCAATGGCCTTTACACGTGCGAACATAATCTAATCTTTTGAGGCAAATCGATTTTGCCGATCGGTCCTGATAAAATTTCTAATGTTGTACCTCGCGGCCCGTTGCCCCCACGTTCGCTCGCCAAACCAAAATCACTAGCCTTTCACATCCTCCCCGAGTATTTATCCCATATATCACTTTTATCATCACTTCCTGATTTCCTACCACTCAGTGTGTGGTATTCTAGGTCTTCTACTACACGATCCGACTGCAGACGCTGCTCCTGAGATCTGTGAAGGTCTCTCTCTTCTTCAGCACAGAGGCCAGGATGCATGTGGGGTCGTCACTTGTGGACCCAAGGGTCGTTTCCACCAGTGCAAGGCGAATGGTATGGTTCGCGATATCTTCGACTCCAACTCGATTTCTAGGCTGATCGGTGGAATGGGCGTCGGCCATGGTACGTGAGCCACCATGATTTGATGATTGCGTGTTTTAGACCGCCCCTCTCTTTTTTTTCTAGTTCGTTACCCCACCGCGGGTAGTTTCAACAACGCCGAAGCACAACCTTTCTATGTTAATTCGCCCTATGGTATCGTCTTTGCCCATGTACGTCATTTGATACTGCAACAAGCAACATCTTTCTTACGCTCTCGGTCGCAGAACGGGAATCTCATCAACACCGATGAGTTGATGGGATTTATGGACGCGAATGCCCACCGGCACATCAATACAGCTTCTGATTCGGAACTCCTCCTGAACATCTTCGCGAACAACTTGCAACAGACGGGCAAGTTCCGTATAAACGAAGATGATATTTTCACTGCGATCGGAGGCATGATGGAACAGTGCAAAGGCGCCTATGCTTGTGTGGCAATGCTCGCAGGTTTTGGAATAATCGCGTTCAGGGACCCTAATGGTATTCGCCCCGTTGGGATGGGTGTTCGGAAGACTTCGACTGGCAATGATTACTTGTTTGCAAGTGAGAGTGTCGTTGCCGACGCGTCTGGGTTCAGTGAATGGGAGGATGTCAAACCAGGTATGAAATAAACCATGTTTCAAAACGTCTATCTCACTTTTTTTGTAGGAGAGGCTGTAATTATCACTCGGAGCAGCTTATCGCGCCGTCAAGTTGCCAAGGCAGCCACCTTCGCACCGGATATCTTTGAATATGTCTACTTTGCACGCCCAGATTCCGTTCTCGATGGCATTAGCGTTTACCGCAGTCGCATGGCCATGGGCGATGCTCTCGCGGCAAAAGTCAGAACTGTGCTCGAGGAAAACAAGATCGAAGTTGATGTCGTTATTCCTGTAAGTCTCCCGAATTGTTATGTATGACAGACGACTTGACGACGGTGGTCAGGTTCCGGATACCTCTCGAGTGGCTGCGTTGAACCTCGCACAAAAGCTCAAGCTTCCGTATCGTGAAGGTTTCATCAAGAATCGTTATGTTGGACGGACATTCATCATGCCTGGTCAGCAAATGAGGTACGCTAGCAATCTCAACTTGAATTACATAGTACTAAGGGTAAGAACAGGAAAAAGAACGTACGAAGAAAATTGAACGCGATGGCTCTTGAATTTGTGAATAAAGTGGTCCTTCTTGTCGATGGTACGTCAACAACACCTTGGAGATCCGTGGCCACCGATCTCATGTCTTATATATAGACTCCATCGTTCGTGGTACAACATCAAAAGAGATCATCCAAATGGCGAAGGACGTCGGTGCGAAAAAGGTCATCGTCGCAAGCTGTGCACCACCAATTCGATACCCTAACGTATACGGTATCGACATGCCTTCTCGCTCCGAGCTGGTCGCCCACGGGCGTACCACCGAAGAAATCGCTACTGCCATCGGTGCTGACCTCGTCATCTTCCAGTCATTGCCTGATCTTGAGGAATCTGTGCGCTCCCTCAACCCGAGCATAACGACGTTCGACTGTTCCGTCTTTACGGGCGAGTACGTCACGGGGGGTGTGACGGAGGAATACCTACAACACCTCGAAGGCTTGCGCGCGGACAATATGCGTACCAAGGCAGCGCTAAATGGTGTGGTGGGGTTGGATGCCGCATCCACTGCAGGGAAGAAAGAAAAGCCGGCAATGGTGCCGGCAGGAAACCCAGTGAATGGATCGGATGATACGGTTGGTCTACATAATACTTGGAAAGCTACTTATTAGACGATATATGTATATCTATCTTTGTCTGTATTCTACCGCAGAAACTTTAATCCGCCTGCCTTGCTGTATTTTTGCTCTCGAGCCGAGTCGAATTTATCACAGTTGGCGACGCGTTATTTGTTGTTGCTTAATCCCTCTTGCGTTGTGAGTTCTGTCACTTACCACTGCTGCATTTCTCTTGCTTCCATGGCTGTCTGGCGCCTCAAACGCTTTGTCGCGATCAATACCTGCATATTTTTCGCTAATGTCTTTCCGGTGACTGTTTCTGCCACTGCTGTCTCGGCTTGGAATGGCCACACGACTCCAGGGTCAACAACACCAACCACTTTTACTCCTTTCTACGTCCCGCCTGGTGCCAAAGCCTACGATTCTTCCTCTCCTCTCATCCATTATACTGGAAAATGGGAAGCCGTCTACTCCTCAGGATATTACCACAAATCAATTCAATCGACAAGTCAAAAAGGCGCTACGATCTCGTTCACATTCAAAGGAACCGGAATTGAATGGTTTGGAACTTGCGACAGAAAGCATGGCATTGCGTATGTTTCTATCGATGGCCATAAGCCTCGCATCGTGGATGCCTATCATGACGATGACATTCCCCTCAAGCAGCAACGCATCTTCTGGGACTTTGACCTTGCCTACGGAACTCACACAATCAAGATAACGAACTCAGCGCACAGGAAGGGATCTTCGAAGTCTACGCTTTGTGATATTGACGCCTTTGTAGTCACTCGTGGAGCTGGAGTCAGAGATCAAGATCAGTCTTTGACGCAATCGTCTCTACAGGTTTCTGCGTTTCTTGCGTCGCAAAACTTGGAATCAACTGTATCTCCACAATGGACCTTGACTCAAAAAGGAACTACTGGTGTCCATGCCATGCAGCTTGCAATCATCTCTTCGAGTCACGCCCTCATCGTCGACAAGGTTGAACATAATCCCCTGACAGTATCGGGACATCCTGCTTGGGGCGCTTTGTACAATCTTCATACTCATGCCATCAAGCCTCTCAATATGCAGTCAAACTCTTTTTGCGCCGGGGGCACTTTCCTGAGGAATGGTACGCTCATTAACGTTGGAGGGAATCCGATTGTCGCAGGACGCACTTCTTCTGCGGATTTTGGGGATCTCGATGGACTTCAAGCTATTCGGATTTTCTCGCCTTGTGATTCTGATTCCGTTGATAATTGTGATATGTATGAGAACCATTCTAGGATTCGGATGGCTAGTCCACGATGGTATAATACAGTGGTTCGACTTAACGACGGTAGCGCTATGATCATCGGTGGGTCAAAACGAGGAGGTTGGATGAACAACGCGACCACCAACAACCCTACCATTGAATATTATCCTCCGAAGAATATCCATGGCTCCAATGGTCTTCCTATCCACCTAGATTTCCTTGTTAGAACATTAAACTCGAATCTCTTCCCAATTGCCTTCTCTCTTCCTGACGGCAAAATTTTCATGGCTGCTAATCGTGATGCAATTATTTATGACTGGAAAAGAAACGAGGAACGAAAATTACCGCAGATCCCGAATGGTGTTCGAGTCACGTACCCTATGACCGGAACAGCCCTGCTTCTCCCTCTTTCGCCAATCAACCAATATCAGCCTGAGGTCATTATCTGTGGTGGTTCAAACATACTGGACAACAAAGCGAGCTATGCAATATCTTCTCAAGATCCTGCATCCTCTCAGTGTTCGCGGCTGGTTCTGACCGACAAAGGCATCGACGATGGATGGAAAGTTGAGTCGATGCTACAAGCCCGTATCATGCCTGATGCGGTCCTCCTTCCTACTGGTGATGTTCTTATTGTTAATGGGGCTGGGACTGGAATATCGGGCTACGGAAATGTTCTCCATCAAGTTGGATCGTCGAATGCCGACCACCCTGTCCTCACTCCCGTTTTGTACAACCCACTCGCAGTACAAGGTTCCCGCTTTTCTTCTGCAGGTTTGCCTGCGAGTTCAATACCACGACTTTACCACAGTGTAGCAACATTGACACCAGCTGGTGATGTGATGATAGCTGGCAGCAATCCGAATTTGGACAGGAGCGAGGTCAAGTATGGAACAGAGTATAGAGTGGAGTGGCTGTCCCCGCCCTACATGCAGATGAAGCGACCGGAAATCTATGGAAAAGTAGCGCGAATCGATTTTGGCGAAGAAGTTCAAGTTCAAGTTACGATACCTCCAGCAAAGCAAGGCAATGAAAAAGGTAAGCGTCCTTTGTTGTCTGATCCGAGCTGATACGACCATTTAACATGAAGTCGCCCTCATGGACCTCGGTTACGTGACACATGCAAACCATGCTAACACGCGTCTCGTCTATCTGGAGTGCTCGAGAGTTGATGATGTTCTCAAAGTCGTCGGCCCTCCAGACGGAGGTGTATACCCCCCTGGCCCAGGATGGATCTACTATGTCGTCAACGGAGTGCCCAGTGTAGGGGTCAAGGTGATAATTGGGGACGGTAAGAGTCCGCCTGTGGACAAAGGCGCCTGGGAAAAGTAGGTGACTCTCGTTTGTTGACCTCGTTCAACGTTAATGTTCGTGTCTTGCTCGTCAGTCTCCTTGAAAATTCTGCTGTTGATCAATACGAGCGATCGAAAGGAGCGAAGGGGGCAGATGTATCAGAGTAAGCTTGAGTAGTTTTGCCATGAGTTATTCACCTTTTGGCTTTTCTTCTCCATCTTCTGTATGTACTATGTATCGTATCTGTTCGCGCGTTTACGCTTCAATATGTACTTTCGATGTACTTTAGACATTTCTAGTATGAGAATGACGTCGTCTATGATTCTGAAGTCTAAGGGAGGCCTCCTTCCATTAACAGACTCGAGAAAGATTAGTCTTTCAGTCCCCAAGACGCCAAGTTCTAGAAAGCAAGCAGTATCAGCTGTGGCGCCATCCGAAATCAAAAGAAGTCGAGACCAAATCCTGGGCCGCCAGAGACAGATAACTCGGATGATGGACATCTCCAGTAACGTGTCAGCTAGAACTACGACAAAACATCTAAAAAGGCCTTGCGGGCCCCTATCCTTCGAATGATGTAGTGTTTTCTAGAAGGAGGCACGACTGAACGGAGAACGTATTTTGATGCGTGACAAGAAGCGTGACCAGAATCCTTCAACCCTGTGCCCTCATCAGCGCGTCGTACAACGCGCGCGTTTTTGCAACCCACCCACCCACACCTATACGGACATGTATGACCTCATTATCATGCAAGATGCTAACATATCCTTCCTTTCAGAAATTATATACATGTCAAAATAGATAGTTACACATTACTTCTTCTCTCATCACATTCTGCCTCGTCTACTTGGGGTTTCCAATGTTCTCAGTAGACGACCCCCGAAACGTTCGTGCCCCTAAAGCGCGTCCGTCTCACACCCACCTCAAAGGCATCGTGTGTAGTTAGAAGAATGATATATTTGCTATTTGGAGGACATGGGGGCACAAATGATGTAACGTTTGTTAAAAAAAACATGTCCACGGATTATGGATATGGTGTATTCAATGATTATAACCCTTTGATGGACTCAGCTACGATGACGCAGACGCCTCTCGTGAGCACTACTGGGTTTAGAACCTGACGACGATGTTCGTCCTGGCCGTTGACCAGCGTTTTGAATCGATGAACAGACCTCCCTTGCTCATAGCGGCCTACGCAGTAGAAATCACCCATTTGAAGCGACATTACTCACGAAAATATCTATCTATTTCATCCACCCCAAATCCACCATTACGGAGAAAAGCTGTTACCTATCCACTAGTATGCATGTAAGTAGTATGTGACTCCCAGCACTCATCGCCGTTCATACGTATCATTGACAACATTTTCATAGGGAGTACCACGGGCGAGGCAGCCGGTAAAATTACAGGAGAGTCATTAATATCAGGAACGAATGTGATCTCTCGTTTTCTCGACTTCATCTGTTATGTCAGCCTCACTCCCTCCAGCTGAACGCAGATGATATGGATCGCATAACTCTCGAGGTCGAGAAATAATCGGGGGAATAGGATCTATTCCTGTCCTGATGTTGTAGGTCGGTCTGATCCTGCTTAACGCCTTGCAAACAATTGACACCACGTTTCTGTGCTTCTGAATCTCTAGGCGGACGTCATACGCGACGGTCCAAGGTCTTTACGCATACCAGACGAAGACGAGTTCGTCTCGGGCTTCTTTGATAACTTAGATGAATTCGACGCCTTTAATACACACCCCAGGCTGCCACACGAGAACGTTTGACCTAGCTTCACAGTAGCTCGGCGTTGAAAACAATGCAGTCAAGGATATGCCCTAACAGCTTTATCTGCTCCGATGAGGATGTTGAGTAAACGGTGAGGACAGTACAAGTAGACCCTTCCGTGTATGGGTATCGTGAAAATGTATATCAAATCTAATATTACAGGGCACGTTGCCTCATGCGACTGCCTACGGTTCGCAAGCTAGCATAGACCTTTCCTGGTGGTGAACCAAGTATCAAGGACACGATAGCATCTCGAGCGATTTTTATGTTTTGGAAGGAACCCATGATGTGAATCTTACTGAAGGCGGGAGTGAGACGGTTTTTCAAGCGAGATGGAATACATCAACGCACGTATCAGCCAGAACAATACGAGTTCGACTCGCATTTTCAATTGTGAATTTTGTTTTTCCGTCTTGGCCGGCGATACGACCTGGAAGGAAATTGAATAGGCGAAGAATCACGACTTGACTCATATGGGTTACCTATTGCTCGGGATAAATGATCTCCGTGTAGTGTCTTGACATCTTTGATCTCGAAGGAGTCGAGATACAAGTCATCCAGTCGAAGTAGTGCAATGGCATCCTGAAAAAAATGAGAGAGGTATCAATGTGATCAATACGAAGGGTACACACATTGACATCAAAGCCAAGAGCATATGCCTTCACAAAGTCTGCACCCTTTTGCAGAGCCCCAATATCCTTTGTCTCCCTCGAAGTCTGCCGGGCTCATCAAGGATACATGTGTGAATTGGCAAGGACTTTGACATACCCTTATTTCCACACATCGTCTCTGAACATTCATCCTAACCTGCAGGCCCAAAATTTCCGTCAACGGCCCAAAGATATTTATCCAATCTTTCTTGATCGGAGTCATTCGGTGAGGAGGTATTGGTATTCGCCTCGTCTCGGACTTGAGTCGGGTAGCGCCTGCGCCAGGGGCCAGAGCAGGAAAAGCAGGAGCGGCAGTGGTTTCTAAAGTATCGGCATCGATTAAGATTTCATCATCGTCTCCCTGGTTGTCCATTTCGATAAGCTGGTCTGTTATATTGGATGTTGATCCCTCTGCATCGTTCATTTCCTGATCTTCATCTACAATTGTTGTCGAAAACTTGGCAGGCTGGACACCTTTTCGGGTAATCCTTCGACGGTTTTTGCGTGTAGTGGATGATGGGGATGCTATTGGAAGGACAGAGGGAGTAGATACCACCATGCTATAACCTCGAGAATGCCAGGCGGCTCAGAGCAAAAATGACTTTTTTGTGACGGTCACACGTGTGACCATGACTTTCCCGCTTCCTGCGCAAAACTTGTTGACTCGGAGACCTAACTTGAAGTACTGTACAAAGGAATTCGATGCACAAGCAGCTTCGAATGCGATGTGAAACAAGATAGATGATTAATGTCAACATTTGGCGTCTCCTAGAGTGATTCTCTCATCAAGGCAACACAAACACGTCCTGAGCTTTATCTCAGCGCGCTGTATTGATCACGATCTGTGATATCGACTTATCACATCAGTTGGTTTCATAGCTTAGAAGATGCACGCCAGATCTCTCATCTATCCTTCATCAAAGCCCACCAGAACGCAAACCCTGGATTTGAGGGTTGTAGCTTCGCTGATGCTGCAACGTTTGCATTGAAATGCTCAATCTTCACGGAATCACTCTATTGGACAGAGAACCTTTGTACCGAGGTGGCTTGACCGACATCTTTCAAGCTCTATATCGTGGGGAAGAAGTCGCTTTAAAACGCCTAAGGATCTTTTCAAATCAGGACCAGACCCGTTCTCGGTTACGTCGTGTAAAGTTTAATGTCTCTTTTTCTCTCGGAGAGTTTATTTAACGGTCATAGAAACTCACGGATGAAGCTCGCATCTGGCATGAGCTCAAGCATCCCAATGTGCTACAGTTTTTAGGTGTTGACTCAAAAACCTTTCCGTTAGATCTGTGCATAGTCTCTCCTTGGATGCGATATGGTACAATACTCCAGTACAGGAAGACGTATGGCGCCTCCAATATTCATCTTGACCGACGTGTGAGCCCTGTATCTCTTTCGTTATAGTTTCCTCGCTGACCAAGATACATTGATTAAAGTTGCTCGAGGTCGGCCTCGGTATTGCCTATATCCACTCTCAAGGCTTAATACACGGAGATTTGAGAGGCGTGAGGGGTTCTCGGTCTTCGCCCGTTATACCCGCTCATTTTGGATACTCAGACTAACATTCTCGTCAATCCCGACGGGACTGCTTGTCTCGCTGATTTCGGCTTAATTGATTTTGTTGAAAGTCTGGGAGACACATCTGCGTCTCACTATCAGGGCTCTACTCGATGGCTTGCTCCTGAACTAATCCATCCCGACGCTTTTGGACTGACAACTTTTCGCAAGACTCGCGCCACAGACATCTACGCATTCGCATATGTCTGTATCGAGGTGAACCTTTTGTCGTCGAGAATTTGACCTGCATCTTGATCTGTTTCTATCTGTAAGATATATACAGGTCGTCTGCCATTCGTTGACATCGCCAATGATGCTGAAGTGATCTATCAAGTAATTCAAGGTGTTCGACCCAACCGTCCGGTAGTTCACGACGACTTCGGTGTCTATATTTCTGACGACCTCTGGGATCTGATAGAAAGGTGTTGGAAGCAACAGTCTACTGCTCGTGCGTCAATCAGTGAGGTTGTGGAGACTATCGGTAGTTGGCACAGAGCTTGGGATAGCAAGACAGCTCGATTAGTAGAGGACTCCGTTGCGCAGTGGATTTTCAGCAATCAAGGCAACTATCTTTGTTGGGTTGAGAATTCCAGTAGGGCACGGACTACTTACATTTCGCGGACTATAGCGAACCTCTGTGCAAGAGAGGGAAAACTAGCCGCGAGTTCCTTCTTTACCAGTGGCGGAAGCCCTATGCAATTCTTCCCACAGATAATCGACCAGATTGCCCGCCATTTTCCCTCGTGCGAATCTTTCGTCCGGACAGCCCTCCGCGAGGACCCCTCGTTGCTATCTCCTTCTTCAGCTGACGAGTTGCAGCAGTTACTTTTGAAGACAATCATCTTTCCAATGATGACTCTGGGTGACACACTGGCCCCCAAAGTCATTGTGGTGGACTCGCTGGACTTATGGGAAGGTTACTCCGAGTCGGTGTGGCTCACAGTAGATATTCTCGTCCAGGCCATCATCTGGTTAGCTGAGTCTATGCACACGAATTCCGTTCCATTGCAAATATTTGTGGCCAGTGAACCCGAACTACACAGAAAGGCCAAGCGAGCGTCCCATAAGTTCAATCCCGAGACTCGATCTCTCTATTTGTGCGTATTAGACTCGTGGACTGACGGCAAGCAGACAATCTTCCTCTAAAGCTGAATCTTTTTACTTACTTACTACCACTAGCATGGGATGAGTTGCGGAATTTATCGACGCAAGACAGCAATGTGGATTCTCGAGTTAGGGGATTGGGTGGAAGTCAGAACTCGGCAAGCTCAGAAGCTCTCCAAGTTGTGCCTGGACGCCTCCTCTCACCTATTTATGATTGGCTCGAGGACAACGGCGGACGCCAAGTGTGTTGGGTCAGATATCCTATCCGACAATTTGGAAAAAGATCATCGATTGCTCAGCACTTTGCTGATGAATGTGGTACTCGAGGTACTCTAGCAGCGATTGTCTCATGTTCCGATGGGAAAACCAACTCTCGTAATCTGTTGCCGTCTATTGCAGCTCAGCTCGGAAGGACGATGCCGATGATCAAACCAGCCATGCGACAGATTATTGAAGACCAGAGGGAGGTTCTCCTCGCAACAGATGACCATATTTTCGGTCGTAAAATAATCGTCGAGCCTTTCTTGACGGGATTTCCAACGTATTACGCCAATGACCATTATTGTTGACTGTAATAGCTGGTCTGATGGCGCTTTTCTATTGGACACACTGATCTGGATGGCGAATGCTTTTCGGTCTTATGCGATTCCTCTTCAGATATTCGTCACAAGTGAACCCGAACTCTACCAACAGGCAAATCTACAACACCCACTTTTCTTGGATAATGCTTTAACACTCCACCTTCCCCGATTTGAGTCCTGGACAATAGACACATTGTCACCTTCACAGTCAATCTTCAAGAACTACGGGCAAAAGATATATCAGGTTCGTCATCGCATCGAATCAATGTCTTTGAGTACGTAGGTTTTCTTGTCTTTCAGAATCTTGTATCCTTCCTCGAGACAAAGATTTCTACTGATCATACGGGAGATCAACGGTAGGGATGGAAATCTGACTTGCAATTTGTTTTCCCCGTTGTGCATTGCAGGCTTTGTACCAGTTTTCAAGCTTATCTGGATCACATGGTATCTTTGGACAATGTCCAGAGTCTTGTAGAAAGCCACAGGTGTCGGTTGCGGCTCCTGCAGGTGCGAGATTACCGTTTCTACTTCGTTCTAGAATTCATTTGTCCTTGTCAGTGCGCCACGCACATGCGGATGTCTGAACATCCATTACTTCGTGAATGCATTCAAGCAGACGAAGACGCAATTACTGGAGTGCTAGAAGGAGTACTCAACTCTGAAATTGATACTCAAGACATTCTGGCTCTCAGAGACGATTCAGCACATTCATTTCTCAATCTTCTTCAAATCGTATGTGAGCACTGTTCTTTGAACAAATCATCTATCTGATAGATTATCCAAGGTACTTTCAAAGGGACAGCTAAGCACTCACGAGGTTGGTCGAAAAGCAAGACGTTTGCTCGTCAAGCTTTCAGAGAGATCAGAAATTATACCCGCTTCTGTTCTGATTCGTGGCCTGACTTTGACCGATACACAGCCTGTATCAGGTGGGGGATTTGCGGATATATACCTTGCAATGTATCGTGGTCAAGAGGTGGCGGTGAAACACCTGAGAGTGCGGCAAGATCAAGACTCTCAGAGGATACGTCGGGTGTGGCTCATTGAATCTCTTCAACACTACAAACTAACACTGTCAAGGCCTTTGGTCGTGAAGCTTTAGTTTGGCAACAGCTAAAGCACCCCAATGTTCTCCCCTTTTTAGGTATTGACTCCGAAGTTTTTCCTGCTTCTCTTTGTATGGTATCACCCTGGATGCGCCACGGGACAATTTTAGACTTGAGAGCAGCAAACGGCCCCTCAAATATCAACATTGAAAGAAGAGTAATATCCACATTTATAAGCTTTTGCTTTGACTAATCGATTAACAACGTTCGACACAGTTGCTTGAAGTAGCAGAAGGTCTTGAATACCTTCATTCTGAGGGTGTTATTCACGGTGATCTGCGTGGGGTAGATATCAATCTCCAAAAACTGTGCAGAACTTCTAACGATGAGACGTTTTACAAGGCGAACATTCTGGCAAGCAATGACTGGCACGCTGTACTATCTGACTTCGGGCTGACAGTTTTTGGTGATGCCACTGTTGCAACACATTCATCGAACCCCCAGGGTTCTGTTCGATGGATGGCGCCAGAACTCCTCAACCCAGAAATATTTGACATGGAAAGGTTCATCAAGACACAAGCCAGCGATGTGTATGCCTTCGCCTGCGTCTGTCTCGAGGTGATTATCATCCATGGATGACATTAGAGTTTATCTGAGTGTCTTGCGAAGCTTTACACAGGACACCACCCTTTCGTCGAAGCAGCAAATGATGCAGCTGGAATCTATCGTGTGATGATGGGTCAACGCCCATCCCTCCGATCACCAGTCTCTGCAGATGAGACGGATTTTGCAATGCCAGACCATGTTGTTGAAGTTGTGGAATGGTGTTGGAAGCACCGACCCCAAGAACGACCAGAAATCACAGATGTGGTGGAGATCATGAAAACTTGGGATTCAATGATGATTGAATAAATCGCAGACTACTTAAGGGGTAAGTAATATTCCTATGGAAATCACTAAGCACAAAACAATTGTCAAACAGGCTCATCACATGTAGGAAAACATAACAGAGTCTTTTGGGATTAGATATTCATTGTAAACGCTGTCTCGTGTAGCTCTATGCCTAAAGAACAAAGCTGTTGGCGATAGTCATACCGATACGACCAGTTGAATGCCATCTCAGCACTTCTTTCAAAATTACCTCGAGATAAGGCAGTTGGGGGCGATCATTCAAAGTTCGGGAGACGTTTGGCTCATCGCGTACGCGTTTCTGAACATCTGGGTGAAGTACCATGAGAAACAGTGAAAATGCTTAGTGCAGCGACAGTCTGACCAAGGAATCGATTTGACGCGTCTAATTTACGGGAAGCAGAACTTACAGGACCGGAACCCTCACCGTAGATGGCCATGGCAGTATGTATATTTGACGGCATATTCTGTAGCCTCATCGGAATGGGTGCGCATGATATCAGACGTAGCTGATAGTAGCTCAGCGCCTACTGGTCATATAAGGTCATTTCGCAGCACATATCAGAAACTTACCATTCGTTTCTTCACAAAGCTGGTAGGTCGTTCTGTTTGTTCCAAGTTATGAGAGCGGTAGATAAGTGCAGCTTGTTTGAGTGGCATCCAATCGGGCAGGTCTTTCACTATTGTCAGAATTATACCGGAAGCTTCAGCTCCTAGCGTGAAACATCGGGCATACTTATTAGGGGGATGTCTACAAGCCAGGCGCCTGGCATTGTGGCCACGTAAAAGTCATCTGCGGTTGTCTCCGCCAAGTCAATATTCGACCATGCATCCATGTGAAATGCGGAGCGAAATGGCGCCTGCATTCCTGGTACTAGTAATTTACATAGGTTAAGGTAAAAATTGACGTCATGATACGAACAAACGAATACGTATGAGAAATCAAGTTAGCAGGGTCAGCGAGGATACGCGCCAAGTAATACTGAGTCTCAAGCTCTTGAATGTGGCGAAAGTTTGTGATTGCAGATGGAGAGCCAATATATGACTGAGTCCACAATTTCCTCCTTGTCCGGAAATGATCTTCATATTGAGCCAGGATCATTTCCTGATGATGTAGTGTAATTATTAGGCGGCCACGTCTTATGACATGAAACAGCTCGCATGCCGCAGGGAAAGGAAATATTGGCCATCCAGAGTAAACAGAGGACCGTTTGTCAAGAAGGTCTATACTTGTTTGCAAGTCATTTAGTAGAACGATTGTTTGCCCAAGAATAGTGACTGCTAATTGGTCCTGAAAGGACACGTAGGCAGACAACAAATCAGGACAGCGGCACGTACCGTAGGCATCCTTGTGTCTAACCACGGGAGAGGATCCCCTCGCGATGGCAAGCCAAATGGAATGGGACATACGATTAAGGAGAGCTTTCTGATGTCTTATGGTGGTGCCAGCGTCTTGATTTCAGATTTGCCGATACGCACAAAGCCAATCCAGCATATGCGGGGTTGATCATGTAGCCATCTGCTTGGATCGCAAGCTGTGCAATTGGATTCAAATAAGGTTCAAGACAAACGAAACCCGAGGATAGGATAGGATAGGATTATCCAGCGCGGTCCGCGTGCGAACAGCCGGGGGCCGTACTACATACATCATGGGTCGCGTACCAGGTATGCTACGGACCGTAGCCATAACTGTCAGTATACCCCATCCAGTCAACCCCTCAGTAGACATACCGCTTGTTGTCCTCGGGCAGACATGGAGCAGACCAAAGCAGCCATCGAGCCGTCTCGCACCAACGTAAGAACATGATCGATGAATAGTTCACATCTGGACCGTAGTCCCTTGCCACTGTACCACTCAGCGGTGAATTCAGGATGTCATGTTAGTACATGTCAGGATCAGGAACATAACATGGTATCGTGTCGTATATTCTGCTGTTTGGGAAGTCGGGCCGAAGCTAAGTCCGTTTCAAATCAAATTTCCGTGTGTATCCTATACGATTTCATTGTTGGGTCCAGATTGCAAGAAGACTAAACGTTGTCATCATTCATGACATGATCTGATCTTCTGTCATCTTAGATGGAAGTAAGTACTCACACACTCCATAGCAAAGATATTCCGCATGTTATACCGTGGTCTTCGCGATGTCTGAGATGTCGGACTTGGTGCAAATTTCAGTCCTGATAGGGTCCGCTGCTGCTATCGTGCTCTTCCTTCGTTGGCGGAGAGTCAACTTGGCACCCTATCCTCCAGGTCCAAAGGGCTATCCTATCATTGGGAATCTACTAGACATACCGACAAGCTTCCAGTGGAAAACGTACACTAGGTGGGCGAAGAAATATGGTAAGTATCCCTCATGTATCACAAAGGATGTCTAACTACCTGTTCATTTTGTAGGGGATCTGATATACATTAACGTGTTAGGCGTGCGCTTAGTGATTATAAATTCAGAGGAAGTTGCAGAAGAGTTGGTCGAGAAGAGGTCGTCCAATTACAATGATAGGCCTGAGATTACAGTCATGACCATGTATGTCGAGACCAGTTGTCCTCACTTTTGCATATCAGGACCTTTTTGTGAACAGGAATGGTTGGGAGGTCAACATGGGGCTCAAGCATTATGGCAACGAATGGCGTCGGGACCGTCGTGTCCTTCACCAGAGGTTCCGACGTGAAGCAGCGGCCCAGCTGCACCCCCTCGAGCTTGCGAAATCCAGGGCACTTTTGCAGAACATGCTTCAAGACCCGAAGGATTTCGAGGGTCACTTCAAACTGTTAGATGCATCTTTTTCAAACAAGCGTCTTTTGTTGATCTTTCCCAAAGCTATCCTTCCGCCATCATCTTTTACCTTCTCTATGGCCACGAAGTTAAATCCATGAAAGACCCTCTTGTCAATTTGACGTTCGAGACGATATATCTATTTTCCGGTTCCGTTTTTCCGGGAACAAACATCATTAATGTTTTCCCACCTCGTACGTCTCCCAACGACGTCTTTCGTCGAGTTCGACTGATTTTCGTAGTACGCCACCTTCCCAGATGGACTCCGGTCTTGAAGGATGTCCATGATCTCTGTGCCAAGAACAAGGTCATGCTTAACCGAATGCAGAGCATACCTTTTGACTCCGTCAAGCGGCATATGGTAAGTAAAATCTCCCATATATGGCAAGCTCCTAATTCCGGTATACTAGGCTCAGGATACTGCTGTCCAATCATGGGTATCTGAACTTCTCGAAAAGAATGCCGCGAAGGGAGAGGAGGTCGTTCCGGAGGCAGTGATCAAAGCCCTGGGCGCTAGTACGTTTGCTGGTGAGTCTTTGAGATATAATTATTCCTGATAAATGTCTCAATCTGACTATTTCAGCTGCGATGGAGACAGCAAGTTTCCGGTAATATATCCTCTCCGTGATTCTCACCTGCAGTACAGATGTTGGCGTATATGATGACATACGTAATGGCCATGATACATTTCCCAGGAGCTCAGAAACGCGCCCAGGCTGAAATTGACGAAGTCATTGGAAACAAACGACTCCCCACTTTTGAGGATCGCGCATCTCTTCCGTATTGTGAAGGTCTTTTCCGAGAACTCTTCAGATGGCATGGACCTGCACCACTTGGTAAGCCTTTCTGAATTTCAGTACGCACATGTTTAACTTGAGAACTTTATAGGTGTACCACACTCTACACTCGAAGATGATATCTATAATGGTTACCTTATTCCCAAAGGTATCTGTAAATTGCCATCGTTACCTATTCAATCTCTGATGGCCACTATTTAAGGCTCAATCATCATTATGAATCAATGGTATGTCTGTTATTCTTATTCGACCTTCTCTCATGAAAAATTCAAAGGGCGATGTGGCGAGATGAACGTGTATACGACCTGCCGAATGAATTCCGTCCAGAAAGGTTCCTTAATGCCGACGGCACTGTAAACAATAACTTCCCCCCAACTTTTGGTTTCGGTAGACGGTGTGTCTTCTTTGACTTCGGTCATCTTAAGGGGCTCAAGAAAATCACTCTAACAGTGCCTGTGTCGGTAAATCCCTGGCCGATGCAAGTATATGGATTGCTCTAGTTTCTATGCTTTCAGTCTTCCGCATTACGAAAGCGAAAGACGCCGCAGGAAATGATATCGATGTTCCAGAGAACTACGGGGATGGAATTGTCAGGTGAGTTATCCTGATTGTTATGGACGTACCGATTCGTGATGGACTCATCCAGTCAACCTTTACCGTTTGTGTGCTCCATCACCCCACGGTCCCAAGCAGCACGACAATTGATCGTCGATAATCCCCCTATGGAGTTAGACAGCAATCCAATGTTCTATGATTGATCTGTTTGCTTCCCTGTACTTTGAATTGTGGCCAAATGCAAACAGATCCCGTTATTTTCAGCAATTCGATACGATCAAGTCTTCTCGGCCCGTTTTTCAAGAAACCAATCACACGTTCTCAGGTTCTTCAGATCCGCTGATGGATATGTTGTGTTCATCAACGCTAAATACATACTCGAGACATGATGATCTCCAGAGATCTCTGCTCTGTCCGTGTTCAGCGCTCAGTCGTGTTCTCATCTGTTCTCATCTACGTTGCCTTGCATCAGAATCACCACGTATGTACATGACTCCCCCTTTAAGCATCGAGTTTGACTTCGACATATGATTTACACTATTACTTACACTTGATAGAGCAGAAAATAAATCGCTAGGCCTCAACAGCCGCTGTGAATAGCTTGTCCAGCACACCGGGAAGCCTGAGGCAAAACCCATAAATTTGATTCATCAGCTCCTTCTCGCCATGATTTGAATTCTCGAACACTTACCTCTTCCTTTGTCGGGGCAATTCTCGTGTATTGAACTTTGATCACCTGGTGCCAGGCCCGAGCAGGGCTTCCTATCCGTCGATCCTTCACATGATCGGCGCCATGGTGGTTGGTCGCAAGATCATGATGTAGACGCGCTTCAAAGTTGATCGTTTTAGATTTACTTAATAGTTATGGGCGTTGCAAGCACGGCGTGCCCGAGATTTACTGAGCCTACCGTGCAGATATTGTTATCCATATAACTCATCGTTCAATATGATGATTATCAATATTACTGATTGCCCTTGACTGTAAGCACTTACATCTGATATTTGGAAGCAGATGATTGTAGCGGTTCAAATAGTGCAATGAAAGGGAGAAACTTAAACAACTTTAGATGGTTTTCATCATTTTCAAAGATTTTCTATCGCTAATGCCTGGGCAGCCTACAGGGTAGCCTGGTTGGGAGCCACAGCTTCAAGCAACTCGGAGGCAAAATGTCTTCTAACCGATGTGCATATTTACCTTCAGTTGTTCTTAGTATCTAGTTAAACAGGGTATCAGGATGATGAATCTTGCATCGTGATTGCAGAGGTTGTATGGATGACACTTTTTCAGCCCAACTTCAAGTATCTACCTACCGAACCTAATACCATATGGACCGTTGAATCAATTCAAAAGTACGTAGTCCAAGATTAAGCCTACTTCCACAATAGCACCGAAGTAAAATCCATTCGCCTCAAACTATGGTTTGATGAGTTCAGCTTCTACTCGCGATGGAAGTTATTCACTGACCGTTCGCCAACAACTTGTAGGAGAATCCACATCAACGGTGTACAGTTGCCAAGCTAGATGCAAAGCTCCGCCGAACACAGCCAAGACGAAGAAGAGGAGAGACTGGCCGTTAAGGATACCAGAGATGGTCAAACTGCAAGTGAATATTGTCCCGAACAGGGTCAGAATTCGCTTGATACGGGATCCAAACAGCAGTGCGGTCGACTTAACGCCAGCATTGACATCATCTCTCTTATCCTGACATGCGTATATCGTGTCTACAGGCAGGGTCGACTTCTAAAAAAAATTAAATGTCAAAGAAGCTTCAACCCACCATACCACAGCGTCCAGCTGCAATCAAAGGATGGTCAGCTGACGCAAAGCCGAAGATAATATACATACAAGAAGCATCCAGCGCTCAAGACGAGGGAACTCGTTGGGATAGAGGCAGTGGTGGTTGCCCAGGCCATGGACACACCGATATTGATTGCAACACCTGAGGTAGGTTCGACAACCTCTACAGGGGATAAACTGCGATTCCAGCTCACCTAGCCACGCCTGCGGCCAATAGGTGATCCGCTTCATGAAAGGATAGATTCCCATCAATGGGAATAGTGCCAGCAATCCAACATTCCATCTAAGGTGTACGACATCAATCAAAGTTAGGGTGCGCTCCCATGATACCTACGCCAAGTGGTTAACATACCACATCATGCCAATTAAGATGAGCATGTGTGCACAGAGGAACAAAACAGCCCCCGTCACCGAAATCTTTCCAGAAACGAGGGGGCGGTATTTTGTCCGCTCTGTAGAATTGGAGGAAGATAAGTTGTCGTTTCTCAACACATGTAATACCAGTGCGCCGCACCCACTTGGGCATCAAAATCTTTATCAAGGATGTCATTCCAAACACAACCAGCACCTGCAAGTATCCAGGGTGAGGGTTAGTCGGGCGATGATCAAAGGAAACGGACTATAACGTTAGGTAAGTACGAGGAAGCTCTGGACCACCAGGGACTTACCTGTGTGATAAAAATGCCCCGAAGAAACCAATGATGGTCAGGGCGCAAAAGTTGACGAAAGGCAGTGAGATGGTGCGTGCAGACATAGTCAAGGCCCATGCTTTGAAAACATAAAATCAGATGACAGTAGCAAGAGGTGCTTATACTTTTTTTCCACCATAAGGCCAAAACACTACCATTGACCCAGCAAAGTACCTTATACGTGTAAGTTTGATCTAATCGAAAGATATTACGAGAGGGCATTTCAGCGAGGCAAAGGTTTAATCAACCTACCCATGGTTCAAGATTGTAGTCGCGGCAGATTCTGGTGAGAAAACGGGCACTGGAGAAAGGTGTCCTAGGTTTCGAGCGCGGCGTCTCTTGAGAAGACGCCATTGTCCCTAGAATGGGACTATATCATGACACGGCTCACGAGGTGCATTCGATTTTATGTGATAGAGTCCTGTCGAATCGGTCCAATTGCAAAGCGGATCTACAACTTAAGTTAAGAAAACGCTTGAACATATCAAAAGAAGTGGTCGCGCGTAGGTCAAGGATCAAACTACGTGTGGGTCCAGGTGTCATGAGAATTTGATCTTCCCACCACGTACCGCTGGCCCGGGCATGTTTTAACCTTGATGTGTTCTGGTCCTATAGTAACTCGGGGTTTGTGATCTGATCCGGATATCCTCATGGGATTACCGATGGCCACTTTCAGAAGAATCTTCACTGTCATTGATGAAATGATCTTTTCTCAGTCACGTCGAATTATATTGAACAGATGCTCCAATGAAACATGGTCTTCGTCATCATCTTCATGGCCCTTACCCGGTATACGTTAGCTGCAACGCTTGGATATTTCGCCATTACTTCATGTTCTGAACTCTCAAAGCCATGGATCATTGGTATTACGTCGACTTCAGCAATCCTCTTGAGTCTTGAGTTTTATAGTTTGCGAATGGCAAGAGTGGAGGAAAATTTGCTTCCCGTAGCAAGTAGTTGGATACCTTGGCTTGGAAGCGCCTTGAGCTTCAGCCAAACTCCTGTCGAGTTTCTGAAAGCTTGCAGGTCAGTGCCCTAGATCATGAATGTGTCGTTCGACCGAACTCTGTGGCTTTAGGGCTCGTTATGGCACGGCCTACAAATTTTTGGCAGGCGGGAAATATATCGTCGTTCTCTCAACTCCTGCTACGATATTCAACTTCCTTCAGAACTCTGCCAAAGCCTTGGACGTGGTCGAGTTCCAAATGATTGGGATCATCACTGGGATCACAAACCGTTCGCGTATGCCGTACCTCTACTCCATTGTAGAGCATAAAGCTCTTATAGCCTTCGCTCACGGCATGGCACGTCGAACATATGTTCAATCTGCCGTGTCCTTCAGCTTGGACTTACAAAAACGCTTGCTCGCCCATCTCGGGGGTAAATCTGAGGTCACGGTTTCTCTTCTTGACTTTGTACAGAAATGCATTTTCACGTCAAACACCGTCGCTCTACTCGGCCCTCATTTTGATGTTGACGTCTTTGACGACTTTATGAAATTTGACGACGGTATTCCCATGATATTGCGCCGCATTCCAATCCTCAGCCGGCCAGGAATTCAAGGTCGAGAAGCTGTTGTGAACAAACTTTCGGACTATGTTCGGCGCCGCTGGCGAGACGAAGATGGGGGTTACTTGGAGGGCGCATCAGACGTCATCTCAGATGTTGTCCGTGAATTAAAGACTGCTGATATGTCGCACATGGAAATGATCCGGCTTCTCAATGGCTTCCTGTGGGGGACACATTCCAATCATATGCGGATGACATTCTGGGTTATGGCCTATATCCTAACTGACAAGGATGTGTTTTCTTGTATCAACGCAGAGATTCAAACTGCGTTGGGTAACAAGTTCGCTAACGTCGACGCGTTCCTAAACATGGATCCAGCGACTTTGGATGGGCCAGACTTTAACCTTCTTACTTCTGCTGTGACAGAGGTTTTACGACTGACTGCGCTACCCGCGTCCTTCAGGGAGGTGCTAAACAATACTACCATTGCTGGCGAGAATGGTGAATACATCTACCTGAAGAAGGGTGAATACGTCACAGCTGATGTTCGGGGAATGCATCTCGATCCTACCATCTACGACGATCCCGAAACCTTCAAAGTCGATCGATTCCTTAACAATGAGGGCATGTACAGATACCCTAATGAGAAGACCTTCGCAGTATTTGGAGGGGGCAGTCATGTGGTACGGAACTCATAACCATTTGTTTCTCGCTCTCATCCACTTGAAGTGTAAAGGTCGATTATATGCCATACATTCGATTAGAGTCTTTGTTATCCTCTGCTTCTATCTTTTCGATATGGCACCTGTCTCCGTAAAAGGTTCTACCATCAGCCTTCCACAAGCAGATCTCACGACTTTGGCTCCTGTTATTCGAACCAAGGAGAAGTTATATGTGTCCTTACGGAGGAGAATAGTTGCTTAATACTTCAATTCTGTTAAGCCATGATGGTGAAGCTGTATCTTTTTGTTGAAAGATAATCGGTTTATCAATGGCTTTCATTTTTGCTCGCTCAAAAGCGAGGAGGCTGGAAGCGGCTCCAGTACGGAATCTTTCGTGGCGAACTTGACAATCCCGACATCAATCGCTCTTCTAGTCGGTAGGGATGTTGCGGTCATTCTTGATGGAATAAAGGAACGAGCCACTGGAGCAAACTCGGATGAACCTCGATAAAATCCTTCGAGTCTGAAGTTTGACAGGAAAATTTCCAGCATCTAAATGACAGACTGAAGATGTCAGTCACGCATGGGTGTGGAGTGGTAGGGAATTGCCGAGATGCCATGTATAGTTTTTGGCAGGATCCCATCTTTCTTCCAGGACACAGGAGAAATCATGGGAAATGATACTCGGCTATGGCTTAGACTGGACCAGAATTCATGAGTTATTCATTCTACAAGTCCATACTATTTCTGAGGCTCTTAGTTTATGAGTGGGGCTTGAGTAAGCACCACCTATACCGCGGAGAAAGTCAAGGTGGGCAATGGGCCGTGAACAATGGTTTCCAACTTCCATCCTACGGAAAGACCAAGTGTTCTGAATTCTTCCTCGGTGCGCTCTTTGCCATTGAACAGGTTCATCATCTGGGGATCCAGACAGTCAATGTCTAGGCCTTGAGCCTCCAATGAAGATAAATACCTGAATATCCAACTGCGTCACAAAACCAGATCCACCAATGCCGAGATTTGGGAGAAGTGGATAAGGAACAGGAGCCTTTGGTGCGGCCGTTTCCGTCGCGGGATCTTCGCAGACATGAAACGCAAGAGAATCAAAGATGACCAGTCTGGAAGACTCGTTCGCAGCATCACGCAGGTGCCTGAGAATATTCTTAACATCATGATCAGGCCAGTCGTGGATCACCACACGTAAGAAATAGACAGCGGCGCCTTTGACAGGCTGAGGCGTGAAGAAGTTGTGAGCTAATCAATTATCAATGCTTTGACATGGACAAAAAGGATCTTCCTTACTCTGGAGTGTCACCTTTCCATTGGGCACAGCCTCGGGAGCGTTCTCTTGCCAAAACTAGGTGACGGATTCAGAGAACGATTTGAAAGATACTCCACAACATACGTACACCTGCGGCTGCCGAAATCTGCTTTTCCAGATCTTGGACGACATAGTTGATGTTAGGGAAGGCCTTGTATAGGTGCAGCGTGCAAGAGCCGACACTTCCGCCAACATCGACAACGACATCACCGTCCTTTAGATTCTTGAGACCAACTCCTGAAAGGCACTGTCATTATCTAAGCGAGAAATTGGGGAGCGGAGGCTACGCGCCTTGAACGAATATCTCTCCGGGGTAGCGATCAGCTCCACCCTTCATGGCGGCGCTGAATCGTCTGGCACGCCATTCATTTCCGGGCTCCTCGTACCAATCCCACATCTTGGCTTCAGTCTTGAGCCCGATGTTGAACGCAGCAGCCGCTTTCGTCGGGTTCTGGACAAACTCAGAGAAGTGAACACTGCTTGTCAGCGCCTCATCAGCCCTAGTTGGAACATTGTTAGGGAGTTGACAAAGGAGCGAGGCGAGTACTTTACGACGAGGAAATGAAGCCTGCCATAGGCGCTAGATCAAATCTAGCGACTGGGCTACGGGAACGATCTGAGTCAGCATAACTCTACGAAAAACATCGATGGAGGAATACTCACTCAGCCTTGATCTCCGCAAGACTCTTGTTCTTTGACAACAACGAAGATATCCTGTTATTGGCAAAAACATCGGGTTTGACTTCCTTGAATATGTGACGGGTCGCGAGGAAACGAAGTATTCGAGCTGTGAAAGGCATGTTAGAAGGGTCCGGTCGACTTTGAGTTAGGAGTTCCGCACCAATGTAAGACGGGTCAACTCCATTCTGAGTCGAGATGTCCTTCACATGTACACCCTAAGAAGAAAGAAGTCGAGATCAATTTGCAAGGTATGCCTCAAGGTTCTACGAACCTCAGGGCCCCCCTCGTTCAGAATATCGGGGATATTGGTGTCGACGATAAACCCAAGGGTCGCTGTGAAATACATGCCTGGAGAGTACTCTTGCAACATCTCGATCGGAGAGCGTACAGTGGCGATAATTTGCGCCGCAGCAGCTACAATCAGCGCCTTAGTTGGTGCCAAGCCAGGGTCGAAGTGCATGGTAGGCCTGAAAGGGTCATCCAGGGAAGGAAACTTAGCACCTTTCTCTGCATACGCGGCTTCGAGAGCTGCGACGTTGGTGGAGATGAGGTTTGCAAGGGCACTGAGCGGAGTGGCCATCGACGGCACAATAAGAATGATCAGACAAAACAGGATGTTTAGCGACCTTGAGTGCAGCAAGGGAACGTCAGCGGCGCATCAAGCTCATCAAGGCATTGTACATACGACAGATGACATATTTGCTGTTTCAGGCAACTCTTTCACTTTCATACCACGAGACCCGCCGAAAAGGCTCATGGTCAACAGCCGTCGATATAGGTGAAGTGGGAGAAGGTCCAAGTATACAAATCAACATGTGTGGACAAACCATACGCATTTAACTGTCCACATCGGACGCGTCGGGCTTGGAATAAAAACGAACTTGGTGCGATATCCTTTTAAATGGACACAAAGAATCTCCTGAGTTAAGGTATAGCGATGAAGAGATGATATCGCACTTTATAATGTATATTGAGAAAAAAAGATAGGTTAAATAGGGGAGCATTACTCTGTTTTGTGTAAATAACCACGACAGATAGTGAAAGAGTGACACGTGCTGCGAAAGCTTCAGCCCGACTATCAGCATCTGCCAAATCCAAGGTACATGTAGCAGCCTGACAGTAAACCGGTGACCGATCCCTGCCTCGATAGATTAAATCCTAGACATTGAGCTAGGTACTGAAGAGGATGAACTTGATGAAGACCTTCATGACTCCAACATTCCTCTCAGTCACATTGTCCATACAGCAGTTTGGGTTGGACATTAGTATGGACTCAGAGGGAAACAATGGCCCAGATAGGTATTGTACAGCATCTGAGTATGTCATCGAAGGGGAAGATGGGTGTCTACATGCAGGTGGTATACTTAGAAGAGAATATCTGGACCTATGGGGATCTGTGAACAGCCAGTAGCAGTACATAAAAGGCAATTAGATCAAAACTCTCACTGAAAGCCTTTTGCTTATTTTTTTGTTAGTAAAATGGATAGCAACTGATGGCTCATTATGTGTTACGCTGGGGTAGGTAGGTAGGTAGATTTCCCGCACGGTCCACGCAAAAACAGCCGGGGCCCGTACTACATACATTTGGTCGCTTTCAAGTATGCTATGGACATCCCCCTCGAGTGCTTTGAGAACCCTATCTAAACTTGCGCAGCCTGTTATTATTAGTTAAAACTCCGGCCGTTCAGTCCGATTACATCTGCCAAATCCAAGGTACATGTAGCAGCCTGACAGCAGGTCTTGACTCCACATGCTAAATTCGGCAAACTTTTTCAACGTTGTTATGATGGCCAATCTGAAGCTGTCCTCCAGAGTTGCGGGGAGCCCCTTAGATGTCCATACTTAAACGCGAGGTTCATTCAACTCGGGTGCCGCCTTCTGATTTCCGTCGGACACCCCTATTCCCTCCTTTGCTTCGGCCCCAGAAAAAGCGTGTGTGATGCCTGGTCCAATTCCCCCTAACATTGGAGCTATGTAAGTATTTTTCAAGGATGTATACACGGACTTACGAGATACTAATGTGCTATCCTGTGTGCTAGTGCTGCACCACAGGTTCGCATCGATGACTTCGTGTAGTTGACTCCCACACTTACATCATTTTCTAGCTCATTGGATCCTTGTTCAATTTCCTTCTTTATGGTGTATTAGCTGTCCAAGTCTGTGCGTACCTGTCCGACCACTTCGGCCCCATTCTGATTTGTTAATTGAAGACATTTACCACTTGTCTTTCCCTCGGGATAACAACCTCATTAAATGGCTAGGTAAGCCTTCAGAACGCGCCGCTTTACCACCTGCACCGATTGCCTTTATAGTCTATTTTGTCATAATATATGAGACAGTTCAGACGGCTTTGAATGGGGTCGATATGTATGATTGGTTTGCCAGGGGCTTTGGGGACGTCAGCAACTTCATGAATCCCGGTCTATCGCCATTTTACACGCCAATGATGGGTTCAATCATGGCTCTCGTGGTTCAGCTGTTCTTCTGTTATCGTATCTGGATTATTAACCGCGCCGTCTGGTGGTGGTGCCTTGTGATTGCTGCTGTAAGCCCTGTCCTCTAAGTGTCGGGATTTTCCTAAGTAACACTAATGTGGACTAGATATCCGGCCTTCAAGCAGTCGCGGGATTCATTGGAGGGGTTGAGGTGTTCATTTATTTTGCTTCGGGGCGCGTGACATTCTCACGCGTTTGAAATAGGGGCACCTCGCATCTGATGTCGCAAAACGTCACAGTCAATCTATTGTGGTCTATGTAAGTTCCTCGCAAACTTTGCTGCTTCGGGATGGGGTAACAAGTCATAATAAAGATGTGGCTTATAGGTGATGCTGTCGCTGATGTGATGATTGCTGTCACGATGACGTTTTGTGTAAGTATTCTACGATGTTGGTCTTCAAGTTTTATCACTGAGAACGATGTTTGATCAGCTGTTGCGCGCCAGCCCCAAGGTTCACCGGCAGACAAACGCCGTTGTTCATCACATTATTCGCCTGACAATGGAAACAAATGCGCTCTCCGGTAGGTTATCACTCCACCTCGAATTATGTCCAGTGATTAATATGATCCGTCCTTTCCAGCTGGTATTGCTGTCCTCTCCGTGATTCTCTTTGCTGGTACACCAGTAAGTGGACATCGCTTCCTTCCCTTGTCAAAATCTTATCATCTGTAGAATAATACATACTTCATTACTCCGTAAGCTGATCCATCCTTTTTAGTTATTTGCTACTTAATGTGCTCCCCATCATACAGCACTCTGGTATTGGGAAAACTGTAAGGAACTTATATATTTTGATGCTTCATCGGCTGACTGGACTTCCTTTACCTATCAGCTATGCAAACACTTTGCTGGTCACTTTTAACAATCGCGCATTCTTACAAAAGTCTGCTGAAAGCCCACCATCGTCATACGGATCCTCGGGAAACTATTCCTCGAGTGCATCTACCCGAGCGAATACCTTCCGTTCAAATATTCCCTTCGCTGCTGGACTCAAGTTCGAGGACCCTATGGAAGGTACGATGGAGAGCCACGGGGTGACGATCACCAACCATACTCGCACACTGGGTGATACCGAAATTGAGCTTGGCGTGCGTACTACCCATGTTCAAAGTCATACGACAAGTTAACGGCATATGTGTGCAACAGTCATTGCATCGCATGCCCGAAGGCAAGCACAACCACCTCTAGTTTCTTTCTATCCTGCGATGGTCCCGCTTTTGTACCTTAATCAAGGGGAGAACTCGTTCAATTCTTTATTACTTATGTTTAAAGATTTATGTATCCAATTTACGAGATGGTTTAGATGTGACGAAATACTTAATGACATTGGTTATTCAGGGATGTAATCAAACCTCTGTATCTCAATTATTGGCATACTTCCCGCTCTCCCGACCTTGCTCAAGGTGAAGAGCTCGAGAGCCTGAGCCTCAAATCCATCGATTGAGGGCAGTTGTACATACCCCGCAAGGGGATAGCCTGAGATAAGCTAGGCTTCACGTTGCTCCGACTTCAACTACTCAGTATCATGAGATTGTTCGGCTCGAACCGCAGTTCAGGCGTGGTACAGCTCAGGACAGACCTCTACTTATTCTGATACCTAAGAGGTACGTACCTATATACGTAATTATATGTAAGCAGTGCGCACACAAGCGCCCCTGCTTACCGTTGTCCTCCAGGGGTCAGGTCTGTTTTAGGAAAATAAGATCAAAATCTGATTGGATCATCTCGTGTGTTCGAGGTCCTGGCACCGCGTGACAGTGTACAGTTTTTCTAGTTTCGTTTCTTCGGTCGTGCCGAATGTATACTGCAATAAAAATGAGTTCAAGCAGCTTTCTTGCAAATAATTATTTTTTCAATTCTCTGCTTCAGTTGTTCATGCATTACTTATATACTAAGCCTGAGTACTTATTGCCATGCAGTTTGCCATGGTTGCATGATGACTTTGGACTTGCCTGTGCCCCAGGATAGCCATTGAACAGGTCATGAACTATCATATGTTTGGTGAGTCTGCCTTTCAGGCTTCCTTGTCATAGGATCATGAACAGCTTCTAAGATTTTTTTGATGGACCTTTCAATTAACCTGTGAAATAATGGCATCTGCAAATACATATTTGCTTGTTAATCAAACATAACTGCCACATGGTATGGTTAAAAAGAACACAATTGCAGCTCTTCTAACATAAGACCACTTTCTCCAGTCATATTGAACCATAACCAAAATCCTGCAGGAAAGAATCAACATGGAGAAGTTTGTGTGTTCTCTCATCTGATGTACCTCTTCTTTGGTTGATCATGAATCCAGTAAAAGAGGATGATTCATGTCTCATCTCATATCAACACCATTAATGAAGTGCTTCAACTGTTAAATGTCATTGTGCAGCACTAGGATTTAAAGGAGGAGCTGGTACATTGAAGGTCCTCCCAAAGCTCAATGCCATAGTAACTGTTGCATGGCAATTCAAGGATGAAAGACATAGTCAAAGTCAATTAGCCATATTTTAGAAATGCCTCTTGAAATACATTTCAATGACAAACATTGCAATGTGCAATTTTGAAAATGAAAAAAAACCCAAAGAATTCAAAAAAAAAAAAAAAAACTTATTGAACCTCTTATTTTGTATGTTTGCAACTTTAGACTTGTATAGACGTAGTATGAAAAGCTTTTTGACAGTAAGTAGAAATAAAAGAAGCTACAAAAAGAATAAAGTACTCATCTAAAGTTCATAAAAATTGTGCAAGAGAAGTGATGGTCCCTGCATAACAGCTTATAAACCAGCATTTAAAACCCCATCAACATGAAATGAATGAGTGGAACAGAAAATCTACTGCTGATATAGTTGCTCTCCAGAGTCAGGTCAATTTATCAGCCAAAAGCATGAGTGGATCAGTTATTTTGAGGGGTGACTGGGAAATTTGATATTGTGTTACAATAAATACTGTATATGTGTAATCAGCAAACTAGTGTTAATAGTTTATATATATGTTTTTGATCATCCAACATGTATGATAGAAAAAAAAATTTGTTTTTAAATAGATTTATTATATTTTTGACTATAAAGACATTCTAAGTATAACTAATACATGTATATCTAATGAATGTTCACCCTTCTCATGCATGGAATATTAAATTGCTGTGTCTAAGACCAAACATGATTTAGTGAACACATGTTTTCATGCCTTGCCAATTTTTTGAGTCTATGTGCACAAACTTGATAAAATTCAAAGTCAATGAGCAAAAAATTTATAATGAACTATGCTCAATTGACTAGTAAGTAATTCATCACTCATATTAACTTGACTAACTCTACCTATTTCAATAGTAAGTTTTATAATGAATGTATTCATTATTAATATTGATTTGATTAACTACTTATTTTAATAGTAAATTTTATAATGAACATATTTAATTTAATAGTAAGTTTTATAATGAATGTATCTAATTTAACAGTAAGTCTTTAATCATCACTGATCTTCATTTGACTAACTTTCAATACTAGTTAATGTTGATTCTTCATTTGACTAAAAACATTTGCTTAATAATTTTTATATTTTTAACAAAGGCTAAACATGATTTAGTGAACACATGTTTTCACACTTCATTGATTGTTTGAGTCCATGTACATAAACTTGGTAAAATTCAAAGTTAACAAGCAAAATGTTTATAATAAATGTGCTCAATTAAATAGTAAGTTTTTAATTTCTTACTAATATTGACTTGATTAACTTTTAATATTGGTTAGTGTATTCA